>WOGJ01269933.1:5310-22823 GCA_015342185.1 Leptinotarsa juncta
AGCCAAAAAGTAATATTAAATAAATACCAGATTGACACTATTATTAATTTGGAATATGATGTAGCTTAACTTACTGATTCATCATGAAATTTGTGCAAATAGGGTCTATCAAAAAATAGTACTTTGATTGTTTTTCTGAGTTATGTAATGCTTTCTATACAATTAGCGTCGTTTGACAGGTGATTATATTATTTTAGGCCATTGTAAATTACTGAAATTTAAGAAGTATCAAATTGAAACTCTAATGATTCTATAATGTAAAACTGATTCAAATATATTTATTTTTGAGTATATAATGTCCTATAATCCGAAAGGCATTTCAAGTTATTAAAAAATTTATACATTATGTTCGTAAGAAATCTTCATGTTCGTAAGAAATCTTCAAGTAAGTCAGTTTTGGATTTAAAATTTCATCCTAGTGGGTAAAATTTTTATCCCTAAAGTCAACAACCTTACAGTGGGAATTGAAACTCTGGGGATTTTTAATGTGTAATTGACCTGAGTCGACTAAATCTAGTGATTTAGTTTTGTATAAGTCTAATGGTGTAAGGTCAGGTGATCTTGGTGGGTTTACGACTATTGTCAGCTGATATATTTTTCAAAGTTTATGCATATGCATAAGTGACAGTTTTGAAATTATATCTATAATTACAGATATCTTTACTTTATTTATGTGCAAGTATATAGCGACGTGAAGAGAATTGTTTGTTGGTGATTAATGTATTAGTATGATTGTAATCTGACTGTCTAATTCATTTTGCATTTTTTGTAGTGAGTACGAATGAATCTGCATGTGATTAGGTATATATTTTCTGACACTAGCGTGATGGTTTCATTTGTACTGGAATATCTGTTAATGTGCGTTTTCTTTTAGTAGTTACCTACCAAAACAACCTGATGACTTTATCAATAACAATTTAATTTTTGTTATTGTTTTGTTGTTTATTTAAACTAGCTTCCGGCTATTTTATGTTCCACTGAAACATTGTTATTTTTGTCGTTATCGATTGAGAATGTACCTGATGTCTTCTAACTATATAAACTTATGAATATACTACTACTACTACTACTGGCGTTACTGAAATCTACAGAAAGTCTCACCTGTTATAGTGTACAAGAAAGGTCACCGGAGTTCAAAACAAATGAATTAATAACAGCAGATTGTTTGTAGAAATTTCAGTTGTAAAAGTGGTACAAACATAATGGGTATTGCAGTACTTGTACCAGGAGTCAGTGAACTCGAGAGACTCTACTTTCTGTCTACCACATTTCACACATTTCTTTCACATTGCGCCATCATCATCGGCGAAACTTTCTTTGCCATCGATCGACCGACTAGGCGAATCTAGCTCACTCATTTTTCACAGTTACGTACTTCGCTTGCTTGTTAGCCGTGATAAAGTTATGGATAATAATAATAGTGGCATTGCCCTACACCCACCAGGGGGAATTGGTTAGAAAATGAAAAATGGAACCCAATGTTTACCATTATTCAAATCTATGAGCTGATAAAGGCGGTGTATTGCTATATCAATATTAAAATATCGATCTTGCTTGTTAATGAAATTAATATAGAATACCACAATGTACTTAGTACTTTTATAAAGATATTTGATTTGTACGCATAAGTTATGCAGATGATATAAATTTATCAACTGACAAAGGACATTATTTTAAATTATAGAAAATACTATGACAAACAAATATTTCGAGAACAAACATGATGTAATTTTCAAACCACAGTTTCGACTATTCTGGTAGAACTACAAGAGACAAGTCAAGAGACGGAAATGAAAAAATAATTGCCATACTTAATTGATTTACATAACCCCGCCAAACTATGCCGACTTCAATTCAAACTCTACATTGAATACCAACAATTCATATATCTTAATCAAAACTTATTATTATAATAAGATATTTTTAATTCGAAACATTATATTGAACAGTAATAATTTCATTGAAATCGAAAAAAAAATCCGACATACACTAAATGCATCTAGCTGCGTCATTCGGGTGCCGACTGTGCGGTCTCATGTTAATACACGATGGGTATTAACAATGAAACACAATTGCTAGTAGTAAAATTGATTTAATTTGAGAATTGATAATTTGTTCTTCTATCGATGCAATATTTCGGGAAATAATCTTTTCGAACACCACTCCACCCAAAAATTTTCTTAGATAAATGTTTATTTTTTATGAACTCAGTATATACAGTTATTTGAACATTTTTTTTGTAAGACTTGTCTCATTTTTAACTTTTTTTAAAAGTTGTATTTCAACATTCGTTTCATCCATTTTCATAGTTTGTATTTTTCTTATCAGAGGAGAGGGGGATTTTCTTTTCTTTGCACTTCTTTAGCGCTTTGTTTCTGGTCAATTGATTTGTGGTACTTAGAATACCAAAGCGTTTGCGTCCAAGAACGTTTCCGACTGGCCCGTCATGAATACCCAAATTCATAATGTGACGTATCCTTTTTGGCTGGTCACATCAGGTCACTTACCGTTTAACTCTGAACACCGTCAAATGTTTTGAGGTGGGGTCCCGTACGGGATTTGCCAAGACGAAAATAATGTATAAACGAAAGGATTATTACATTCGAAGCTAGGCTATTGCAAAGAGTTCGTTTCAAAATGAACGGCGGGCATTTTGTAATCGGGTGATGTAAAGTGTTGCTGTAAAACACACCTGTCTGGTTATGAGAAACCGATGCTGGAATATACATGTAATCCTCGTGGGCGTTTGGAACGTAGTTTTTGTACAGGGCGTTGCTTCTATGAAATTAAAAAAAATGTGATAGTATATGTAAAATTGCTTAAAAGTTTCTCGAAGAAAAGGAAATTTCCTTAATGGGTGGAACTGGGACATTTGGTCGCTAGATTTGTTCTAGCCTGTAGGTTAATTGTAATATTACTATTAAAATAATATATTCGACGCTAGTTTCCTCGTGATAGTGATTTAGTTGGTAGCACTGCGTCAAGAACAGTTTTTCACAGTTATGTTGTATCTATGAGAGAAGCAATTTCACTATAAAAATTAAAGAACGATTTCTATACCTACAGGATATATCTTGATTATTTGATGTTTCCTTTAATTTTGATTCATTTAATTGATTGTCAACTTTTTATAACATGTATTCTGTATAATTGGAATTGCTTGTTTTGTATAATGAGACATCATTGGTAACTCTTGATTATTATTATTGTAAATCAGCCCCATCTTTGTTAACTGTTAGAGTAATGTTTTATATGTGTATGTGTAAAAATGATTGCCAAATTCACAAATAACAATTTTTAACAATACGACACGTAACACTTATCTAGCTAATTAAATGCATTTATGATCAGGTGTTCTTGTAGTGATGAATCCTCGTCAAGCTGACAGAATCAGTTTTTTTATTAAAAATTTTAATTTCACTCCTAATTTTTTTCACGTAATTTTTCCCCAGGTTTGCTCTTGATTTACGAAGCTATCGCAGCTTAGCGGTTGAACTAGTAGAACCCAACGACATAATGAATTCAGGGTACTCCTAGTAATAAAATATTATTCAATGGAATAGTATTGTGAGATGACAGAGTGAATATTTTATTGAATCGAGTAGTGGAAATTTTTTATTGAGGTATTAGGAGATATCAAAATTAGTATAAGACATATGACGTATTCCAATTAATGAAAAATTATTATTCATTCTGAGACAACATAACTATGGAATCTCTCTTGAACAATGAGCGAAACATTCACGAATAAATTTTGAAATAATGATGAAAATTGGCTAAATTGTTAACTGAAAGGGATTATAGGGTCCTTTAAAGGTTGTTTTTAATTTTTCTTGCTTAATCACAGGAAATGAGAACTTTCATTTTCTTTTTCAATATCTAGCGTATTAATCTGAAACTCCAAATGATTTTCCTATAAACAGTCGAAATTCCCCTATTTCACTTGTATGATTACTATTGCTATTACAAATTAAATTTTCTATGTAGTAATAAATAGATAAGAATTATCTCGTTGTCGACCTTGCACCATACGGTATTGCCAAATTCCGTTCGATGAAAAGCTTTAGAACAAACCTACTCGCGCCAGAGGTGCGGCTCGAAATCTATTCCTATTAGGGACGTATTTCCCAATTTTAGATTGTACTTGTAGCTCTCAATCCCACAATGTAAGTGATGGTAACGGTTGGAGATTTTGCAATAATCGGTGAAGAAATGGCGTACGCTTTCATTATAATGAAGCATATTGCTTTCTCCGACTCGTTAGGTCGATGAACGGTCTGCCGGAGTCAAAAGCCCCGGAAAAGAAGCAGTTGTGCAATTTCGATAGATTCTTGAACCTTAATGCACGAGTTGGCGTCCACGGTTACTGGACTTTCCGTAAGAGATATTCCCGTTTTTGCGTTGTCGAACGGTTCTGTTTGAATTGATTTATACCGAGAGAATTCCTGTATTGAAAAACCGGTGATACACGTAACACTATCCGTTTATTAAACTATGAGAAAATCTAAAAGAAATTTTTGTATGGATCTTTCTGAGAATTCCCACCCTCGAAAATCTGAAAAAAACTTGACTTCTGCTCACATTCTATTATTATATGCAATATTCGTAAAAAAGTAGTTAAAGTAATCGGAAAGAAAATTCTAGGCTTATTGAATTTACTCATGGCATACAGTTCCAGGCCGTATGATCACTCACTCAACGGATTGAGGAAGAAGTCATTCATGATTCTAGCGCGCCCCCCAATTTGTCGAAATTGGCAAATTCAAAACCGCGACTTGCCTTAGTCCCAGCTATGACATAATAATAATGAATGGTATTCGACACAATATGCCTTGAACAACTCATATACCACTATGGTGGTTTCACACAGAGTGGGTCACTTTCGAAATTGGTGTATTTCAGGGCGATTACCTCAGTCCCCTTTTGGGGGTATAACTGTGCTCCATTCCTCCCAAAAACTGAACGCATAAGAACACCCATTTGTTTTATATGGATGATCCTAAACTTTATTCCTCTGGAAAAAAAGATCTCCATCATCAGTCCTTGTGTGTGGTGGAAGAGTACAGGCATGTTTTCGGTAGGAAATTCGAGATAGACAAATGTGCAACGGCTTATTTCAGAAGAGGTCGATGTGCAGATTAGGGAAAGAATTTGCAGATAGTAGCCGGATAAACGTATACTTACCTCGGGGTGGAACAACGCCACTCACATGAGGTAGCAGTAGTGAAGAACTCTCTCCGCGGCAAGTATCAACACAAACTTCGACAGCTGTGGTTATCAGAACTGTCGGGGAAAACAAAGTTGCTGCAACAAATATGCTTGCAGTTCAGGAGCTGTTTCAACTCGACGTTTGCATCCCAAATCGTAGGTTCCACGGTTGTAGCGGGTACAATCATCAGACCACTCTGTTTGTTGAGATGGGTGCTCATATCAGTGGAGTCCATGGTGGAGTGAGCCCCTCTCTACTCTCGAATCTCAAGATCATGCTGGCTCGCCGCACTACGGCAAAAATATTATCCGAGCAATTGCAACAGGCTATTGACAATGCTGGCGCATCCTCCCGAATATATCAGAACTTCAAAAACAGAGCCCGGAGAAAAAATTATTCAACATAAATCAGAGTAACAAAATTGGTTGTCTCCAAATTAGGTATAAGAATAGGCGGAGATTCAGCTCAAGCTGTTTTTCAACTCCACCATGGAAGGCATACAGAAAGAACAATACATAACAGAAATGAATAAAAAAAGTTAGCAGAAGTGAAGTGGTTGGTCTGAACTCGCAAAATAGGAGTACGTCTGATAAATGATATATCACTACAATAATATTTATTTCCTATACTTAATTATCATGGAATTACAAGAAGACGTATCACAGAAGAATATATTACTGCCGCGCAGTAGCCAATGAAATGTTTGATGATGCTATTCCATGATGATGATACACGGCCTATTCACCCTGATTTAGTCTCTCTAAATAGTGAAAAGAGTATTGCTAGCGAATATTAAAAAATCACTCTCAAATATTTAACATAATCAATACAGAACTTTGAGACCCTACTAATATCACATCCGTACCACACAAAGAGTCGTTCTGTAGGTATCTTTTGTGTCAAATTGATAATGCTTTACTCATTTACATTATTATCAATATCAATCGCAATCGTCCTAGATATGTTGAAATTTGATGAAATTTTATTCATATTGGAAAATATGAGGATTACGAAAATTGTAAACACTCACATCTCAACATTTCAATTATCAATTTATTTTACGCATTATTCTGCTGCCAGACCATAATGGCTCTGCAAAAGTAGGGCATTTTCCTTTGGAAAACCAAACGATTATTCGGTTCTAACATCCGCCTCCTTTTTCTAAATAGATAAGAGATGGACACTTCACTCGGAGCACAACATTTAATTCGAATTAATAATACCGGCGGTTCGTGGAATGGGGGACACAGTAAGGACAGTGGCAAACAAATATGTTTGATACTTCATGTTCCTGTCGTTCATATATTATATTCCTGTGTTTTGTGATCATTTCATTCGATTCGTGCGGTTTCAATACTCGGTTCAGTGATACAGCACCAGAAATCATAACCCCAATTTTTCTTGTCATTCCTTGAACGTCAATGCGCCGGGAATTCCGGACCCTGTATAGCTCCTGAATAAAAAAGGGACTCTGACATTATAGTTCTCCCCTATTTGATCAGGAAATAATGAGAACCTGCATGTCATGTTTTGTAACATGTGTTGGTGATAAAGTGAATTTAATTTACTGTTCCGGCTTATGTTAACACTTGTTCTTTGTATCTTTTAGTGTCCATTTGAGTGTACAAGCTTATTAGATCACCCTTGCAATAGAGCTTATAAATTTATTCAACACCCTGTCGAATGAGCGACGAATTGTAGGTTGGAAATATATCGTCATATCAAGAAAAATTATTGGTGAACCCGTAAAAGTTTACAACAAAAATATCTCAATTAACAGTGTCATCTTCCTTTCATTTTGAAAATCCGGTCAAAACAAAGGTGAAAAAAATCCATTATGAATTGATTAAACAATGCTGTAACAAATAAAAAGGCGCCATTCAAAAATAATTCAAAGCTGTCACTTTAAACCCATAATTGAATAAATAATGAATAATCCCGTTTCCAAATTACATGTTCGGGCTTTTGTCTCTGACATTTACTTTGATATTTGAAGGGGTATGAATTATGAATTCAACCGCAATTTCATAAATGACATTTTCCACGTCACAAGTGAATTACGTTTGTCGCAATTTTTATTCCAAATTTGGGATGTGGAACAAATTTCGTTTCATATATGTCTGTTATTTCAGAATAAAATAAAGTGGAAAAGATACACTAGTTCACATTTGTCAAAAGATCAGAAACTAATTAAACAATCATATTTCTCAAATCGATACATGTTTTTCACAAACTAGGTGTAGCGACAGAATTGTGAAACTATCAACTGAGATTTTGTGAATGAAATATTTTCAAGAATGCACTAATTGATATGCTGCTGAATCTGGTAAAGTTTCAAAATTTCATTCACAAAAATAGTATTGAAATAATTTCAAGAGATCTGAGTACTCGATTTTCACCAATTCAACCTGATGTCTCTGAAAGAAAATTACTTTCTCAATAATTGTTAAAAAATATTAACCTATTAATTTTTGCTTTCAAATATTGAACACACCAATGGTTGGCTTCACAGTGTTCTAACAATTTGAATTATATATTTTTCAAACCGACATATCGTCTCGTTTGGCCGACTACAAGTATTACATTTTACGGTTCCTAATAGTTTATTATTGCACCGAAGGAATTCTGGTTTTTAGCTGTTATTATTGTTGAAAAACTGAATCAGAAATGAATGTAATATTGACAAATTGAAATGATAATCGAAAAAATTTGAAATACCAACCTTCCGCGTGTAAACTTGCACTCAGCACATCAGATGTCAGCATGTTGCATTTATTGCAAATTTATTCGAGAAACAATCAATAATGAAACTAAACCTAGACTCTGAGCTACCTTAGTAAAGGTTTAATTCAACTACTACAACCCGAACTTCAGAAAAACTCATCACTTTTAGATTCTGATCTATTAACCATTTTATATACCTAATAAAGCAATAAATGTAATATAGCTATAGTTTTTGATGTGTCTTTTTGCCTTGTAAGGTAAAGCTTAGGAAATTTGCAAACGTAATTTCCATCTCTTGATTTCAATTTCTCATGATATTTTCAATAACTAATACAATCCAAAAATTCTCATTTTGTTAAAATAAAGGGTTCTGCAAGCTCAATTAGTTTAATTTTATGATTCATGGTACACCACGCATTTAGATGGATTGAGCTTGCATATCTCAACATTATTTCCAGAAAAAGAAAACGATAGTATTAACTCAAAAAATTTTGTTTCAGGATCCAACTTTTAGGATTTACATAAACTAGGAGGACTAATTTATGTTCGATTCAAATGTTTGAAATTGTCTAGTGCATTTCAAACTTGTACAACTTGTAAACGCTGCCTAGCCTCCAAGTGTTTCAACGTTTTTATACATTGATGGACATCATTTGTGAAACATTTTTGAGTAACTTAATGAAGGTCTGCAGCATGGATCGCCGAAAGATGTCGTTTTACGAGTTTTGTACACCAAAAGTGAGTTGATGAAATGGGAGATTTACAAACCCCGTAATATCTCGAAGATTCGACTTCTGAGGGTTGTCATACGTAGGGAAACGAGAGCTGGTTTCGAATTTTAAGTTGACATATCGCCAAAAGTAGTCCACGGATTACTACACGGAAGTTTCAAACACCAGCGCGTGCTAAAAAACGAACATTTACTCTGATTCTAGTGATAGTTCCCACTATCTAAATTGAATTATATGACTTATAAAACACTTGCTACATGTATAGCATTTTACAAGTGTTCATTCAGTTGCAGTTTATTAGAAATGTATCATCTTTCCCATCAATCAATTTCCTGGAGTCTTTGAAGTCCACTAGATTTCTTGGGGATCTTGTTGAATACTCTTCGTATGATTTTCTGGAACTTCAACGGCGTTTTCTAATATGACTGATAACCAGTCCGGGCAAAGCTCATTGTTATATCATCTGAAAATTAAACTCTCAACAGGTGATGACCGACTGTATTGCAAAACTTGCGCCAAACTAACTGACTGTTATAAGGAAACAAGTATAGCCGAGGCACCAGTCAATCTAATAATAACACTGATGAGCTTCAAACATGACTCAACCTTTGACGGAAGCACCAAACTCTTACGAAGGTTCGAAATAGATGAACACTTGAATCTAGCATACCACTATTATAATTTTCATGCAGTCATTGTTCACTGTGGTTCTGGCGTTAAATCTGGTAATTATTACGCATTGGTCAAAAACGAAACAGACTGCTTTAAGTTTGACAATAGTCGTGTCACTAAGTGTTCTGGCGATGTCTTGAATTTATTGGAACCCTGGAGACATTCTACATTTTATTTTATGAAAGAGAGAGCATTGGCAGATCAAGATATTCAGATGATATGGTGCTGAAGTCGCCCCGGAGCGCCATGATTTGTATTAATGATTTTTATTAATTTTTTCTTTAAACTAATATCATATTTATTATAATGTAAAGTATTTCATATGTTAATATTTGGGAAAATTCATAAACTCTGTTAGATATCATTGTGAACAACATGAAAATGACGGTAACCGAAATGAATATAATTTCAAATGAAATTCATAAGTACGCTTTTATATGAGAAAAAGTTATACCAAAGTAATTATTACTAGCCTGAATACTACCTAATCATATCTCAATGCAATATCAAAACAATTCAGTTCAAAATAAACTCTTTACAAAGATGTGTAGACGTACATTGAATTGAACGAGAGAAAAGGTACTTTTGAAACTACTACTTTCATATGAACATTGAACAATCTAAACAGAATACTGATAGGTAGTTCCAAATAATTCAAGAAATAATAGAAATTTAAATAACAATGAAATTTCAGGATCAAACTGTTTATTAACCTATAGAATGAGTGAATCTCAGCTACTTGAATATATTAGTTTCTTTTTTTTTAATCTATGAAAAAAAAGAAATGAGAAAGGAAATGTTTATGTTTAACGGTTTATTGAAAAAGGTACTAAAACCTAAAAAATAATTGAGCGTAGTATTCCGCTCAGTTTGCGCTACGCCCAACAAATGTATTATTTTTTTAACTGATCAATACCGTATATTGCTTGGAGAGTGGTTTGATGACTGTTACCTAAGACCTCCCAAATTATTTTTTTAGTATATTCTTCAATAAAACTGTTCAACATGAATTTGTCTAATTTTATTTTCAACTTTTAACTTTTACCTCAATTTGAGTGGTGTGTCACTAACGACATTTTCAGCCACCCTAACGCCACACACTCCTCGACACGATACAAAATCTTGACTTGGGTGGGAGATCCATGGTTGTATAACGATTCTGAGTTGGCAAAGTTCTTTGTTTATAATTTTATTGGATTTGCATATTTTGATACCTATATTGAGGTAGTTGTGAAAAAGTATGTTATCCGCCATTTTGTAGCTGCGGCCATCTTGAATTTGAATCTGCCTCAAAAAGTACTATTATTCTACTAGTCAAACCCTATTATTTGATATCCATGTTGAGGTAATTGTGAAACAATTATGTAATCCGCCATTTTGTAGCTACGGCCATCTTAGATTTACAATAATACAGATTTTATAAAATTGCATTTTCATCAAAACTGAATGTGTGTACCAAATATCAGACCAATCTGTCAACTAAATTTTACCCAAACAAACACACAAGGCAAGCTAAAAAACCGTTCAATAAGTCATAGATAAAGTGAAATGAAATCAAGTCGACCTCCAAATGATAACGAGAGATTCTACCACCACGTGTAAAATTTGCTTCGTGACGATTTCTTCTACACACCAGCCTCCTGATGAAAATGAAGTGTGCAAGCAGCGGAGGAATGTGAAGCATTCATCAGAATTAGCAAGCACATATGGGCCTACGACCACGAAACGGTTGTGGATAATGCGGATGAAATAGTGACGAGAACTCCCGTCATAAAAGGGAGTTTTATGAGGCGTACACGAAAATTTTATCTTTTTCATCGCAACTCTCGACGTCGAAAGCGGTTCTCTGGGAGAATCGTGTGTGTGGAGTAACGCCACTTTGTTTGAGAACATTTGCATAGGCAAATAGTTGAATCACGGCGGTTGGGAAATTAGCAAGTTATTTGGTAAGTAGGCTTAGGCGGAATATTCATGATGGGGAAAATAAAAATCTAGCTACTGTTCAAAAGTCAGACCCTTCCCTCACTCCCTAATCCTTTCCACGAATATAATTACTTTTGTTCCAGTTCCAAAAATATTCCAAAACATCAAATCTATGTTACAAGATGAAAATTCACTCAGTAATAAATTATTCCGATAGTAATTTTGAATAAACTATTGCGAGTAGCGGAATGGTGAAAAAATTTTAAAATATCCTCTGAAATATTTGGATTTGAAGAAAATCCTGAAATAACTTCAAATTTATCAGATCTGTGTATTCAAGTTTTATAATGAAAACATTCACAATTTTTGAAATTTATTATTTTCATTTTCCAACTACTTTCATACCAGTATAGAATCTAGTACCACTCCCAAAGAGTAAAACTTTATAGTTACACGTCTCCAACTCAAACTTTAAGGGATGAAAGTTCCTCTATTTTGGTCATCTTGGGGACTGCTAATGTGGTCGATTTAAGTGGATTTATGTTCAGTCCTTCTTCCCCGACAAACCCTGTTTATGCATCTACTAACTACATCATTATATTTGCCCTGGACACACATAAAATGTTTGTTGAAGAAAAGAATTTTTATTTCTCTCAAAAATGTTTATTCATTTTGCCTTCTTCAAAATAGACCCCCTCAGATATAATACGCTTCTGTCAGCGCGTTTTCCAATCTTTGAAGCAGTTCTGATATAAACTTATTTGGATGTCTTTGAGCTCTCCCAGAGACTAGGTTTTATCTCCTCAATTGTCGCAAAACGCCGTCCTTTCACGGGTCTCTTCATCCTTGGAAACAGAAAAAAGTCGCAGGGGCTCAAATCTGATGAATATGGTGGCTGAGACATGATTTAGGCAAAAAATTAAGAAAAATGTTTGTGAATTGGAAACGAATCTGGGTGAAGATGACAATGAAGATGATAACGCCTTTGACTTTTCACAGCTGCTAGAAGACGACGACAATGAAAAAGAAGAAGAAAATTGAAATTAAAATTCATTATTCTTTCAATTATTTAATCTGCTCTATTAATTTTGACATTCATAAATATATCACATGAGATTTCTTTAATAAAATTATTATTTAAAATTTTATTTCTTTTCTATACATTTTTATTTATTAAAGAATAATTGATATAGATTAAATTTAAATTATAATGTAATATATATTTTTCCCTATAATTTATAACTACACGGGTAGGTAAGTGTTATTAAATAGATTGATACTTAATTGAAAATAAATAATTAATAATTGAAAAAAATATTCAAATATAATGTATTTGTTGACGAAAAATAAAAATTATTTATATTTATTTATTAAGTAATAATTTATAAACCTTAAATTAGCCGATTTCGATCAAGATAACCAGCTGAATTCAAATAATATTTAATCTGCGCTCGCGCTGCCCTCTATCTCAAAAACGATTGAACATATGGAAAAATGTTTGAAACAAAAGTTGAAGAGAATTTAATTTTCCACAATATTAATAATAAATACAATTAGCATACATTGGAAACGAGATATTGGCAAAAAAACTTGCAAAAAGTCGTTTTTTTGACTTTTGACCCCCAATTTTTGAAGTTACGGCCATCGAATCATATGTGAATTTTGAGAATACTTTTATGATGCCAAAATTCAAAGTTTATTCAAATTTACAGCTGGGTATGTCAACTTTCCGAAATACGGGCCTGAATCGACCTAAAATGACTGGACTGGAATGAAAGATCCGAGTGAACCCTGACAAGAGACTCAAGCGATAACCATGGGAAGATTGCTACCTTCTCCGGCCAGAAAAGTGAGAATCTCTGGAAGGGAGATCGACTGGCAACCGCTGGTAAAGTACGTCGGTCTTCTAATAGACCGTAGGCTCACCTGGAACCCACAAATTATGTGCGTTAAAACAAAGATCGAGGGTCGGATAGCTAGTCTGTACCCTCTGATCAACAGGAAATTAAAAATGAGTCTTAAAAACAAAATTACCATCTACAACACGATGTTCAAGCCTATTATCATGTATGCTTCAGACGCCTGGGGACAAGCGGCTCCGTCTAACTTTTCATCTTGGAGAGATTTCATAATAAGTTGATACCGATGATTGTGAATGTTCCATGGTTCGTGCGGAATGAAGCCAACCGCAGAGATATGCAGCTTCCTTCCATTCAGCAGTCCATTCAGTCGAAGAATCGGCGAGTTTTTAATAGCGCGAAAAGTCACGAAAATCCGTTAGTTAGGAAAGCTATAGATTATGCTGTAGACGACCCCTCTCGATATAGAAGGTCCCGACACTCTGTCAAATGAGGCCCCTATGTGCTCCGTTGAAAAGATGAATAATTTTTTTCATCCATCCCACCCCAGCCAGGTAGGGGTACACCGTGAAGGGCAGTACTGATGTCTGAGGACTTTCATACCGCCAGCATCTCCTTAGTGATGAACTCATTTGTCTCTCTGACAAAAACTCAGCTACAAGGGTAAGGGATCTAGGCTCCAACCTGATGAACAAGCTGTAAATTATCCAACAGAGTTTTGAAGTATTTGGATTTGCCAACTGAAGGTTGGATCGCTCCGTAATTTGAATCTACCACGGCTGTGCAACTACACACGATTAGTCATTAAAAAAATAATGCAAAAACGTTGTCGAAGCCAGCATTTTAGCATTTCGAATGGCAAGTAGCAAGGTGTAAATATATTCATACAACGAATCCCTATTATACCTAGAGACATGCCAAATCATTTCAAACATGTGCAATTTCCAATTAGATTAGCATCTGTAATGACTATCAATAAGTTAGCCGTTTATGGCTTGGATTTGAGAACACCCCGACAATTATACATGGCATGCTTTTCATTGGGCAAACCATCCAGTTTGTTTGTGTTAACTGAACATGGACTAGTGAAAAATATTGTACATACTATAGCATTGAGGGATTGATATTATTTGCGTGTGTTATAGTTCTGATAGAAATAATTGGCCGGGTCAGCGAGTATTTTTATAAGTTTTATTTAATAGCAAATATAGCAAATACATAATAATATTCTGTCAGATATTCCTTGTTCATTATCATTATTCATTTATTCATTTCAGAGAACAAAAGTGTTTTCAAAACAGCCCGTTACCACGGTATTGAAATATAAAATGACCCGAAGTACATAAATTCAATCGGAATCAAGAGCCCTGAAACTATAATAATAATTGAATCATCCGATTTCAATTTCTTAATGACCGACCATATGTAGCGAGAGTGGAAGCAGGGCCAGGAAAACAGAAAATAAATGAAGTGTGTTCGTTTTTGGTCGCATCCGAAACATCTCAATAATGCACAGTTAGCCGGGGACAGAAAACGATAATGTGATTTGAAGTGAATAGTAATGGACAATGCAGGAGTCTCCACCATGAGATAGACATTTATTTTATTGCAATTGCCGGAGAGCACAACTGCTACGAACACTCTGTCTAATCACTTGGTGGCACCCGACGACCCTATCTGATCTTCGATTGTAGTAGCTTTGGAAAGAGGTGGATTCATTTTCAGTCGTCAACCAATTAAATACACATTATATTGCTCGATGTACTTTTACTAGAAGAGTAATTTTTGAGAATTATAACTTATATTCTAACATTTCTTAGAAGTATCAGATATTTTGAAAATTATCAGATTACAAGCACATCATAATACAAAATTCAATCTATTATTGATATTATTGAGATACCTATCACGATTTGGAGTAGTTTTCTCATTACTAAGGTTACCCTTTAGCTTTATTTGGGCCGTGTGACTCAAATCTATAAAAAATAAAAAGAATAAAAATTAAAAAAAAAAATAAGACATTACAAGCCAAGTTACTTCACGACGTTTCGATTGTTAGTATCCATAATCGTCTTCGGATGACAATGGAAGTCCGAACTATTGAAATTAACACACATTGTATTTCTTCGAATTGAAAAGTGTATATGTTTAGGAAAGACTAAATTCTGGGAAAGAAAGGTTGTGGCTTTCTATTTCTGCATCTTTATACAAAAAATGTGGGAATCTTCAGAAGAGAAAAAAAAATTAAACAATTTAAAAAAATCGACTCTATACAACGATGTGTAGATCATGCAAATAACTAACTTTTAGACACAAACTGTAACAGCTCGAAACAACTACTTTCACATAAATTTTGAATTACACGAAAGAACAAATTTTTCAGAAACAACTACTTTTATATGAACATTGAAAATTATAGAAAAATCAGTTTTTTCATTTGTTTGTTTTCCAAACACCCTTTATGGAATTGAATCGGATTTCATTATCAGAGGTAAAATTCCACACTATCATCCTCAAGGGCGGACTAAAAAGTAATTGATAATACTTAAGTATATTCGTTTGTAAATGTCCTTATAGAACGAAACTGCAGTAGCTTTACTTACAAATAAAAGTGATAAAAAACATAGAAAGTTTTATTTCTCATTTTTCATGATAATCTCCTACCACGTACGTACTAACGGCTACATTCATTGATTGTTGATTTGTTGATTTTGTCTTCGGCTAGAATAACAGAAAAACTATTGAAACATTTGAAACATTGATGACCCAACAAATTGACAACGTTGGGTTTGTTATCTTGTGACAATTGTCATAGTGGACACCAAAACAATTAAGGATATGACATATGATATTATTTGTGATTGTGCACAATAATTATTATTGTCGTAATAAAAGCAAGGTCAGCAATATCCATTACAATGCCTATATCCAGATCTAATTTTTCACAATGAATCCGTACTTCAATTATAACGCGGGATATTGCGAGTCAATCCATAGCAGATGAAGAAGAAATCGCTCATGAGGAGCTTTGTATTCAGTGTTGTCTGGTATATGGTTCTTGCAGTAGATCTTCTGTTTTGACTCTCGAGCTACTCATTGTTATACTGTTTGAAAGTTGAAATTTAGTTTCTGTAATAATCATTGAATGAATGTATAAAGTGGAAATCACTTTGCATGTAGTATTATCTATTGAATATGAAAAATATTTTGTACTGTTTTTGCATCAATATACTCTGAACGAACAGAAATTTTAGTTATTAGTGATAATAAAGCTACTAGTCCATAATTATTTGCAAGATTTTTATTGATCTTGTATAGATTCGATTCGAACAGTTTTCTGATAGAAAATGAAATATGCTTTTTGGTTCACAGCAGAACAATAATTTGTTCTGAAATACTTTTCATCAATTGCTGATAAACCTTGAAATCAATTTGAAATTAATTCTGGAGAAATTCAGAGCGATATTTGCGAAATGGCAATGAACGCAATCCAAAAAAGGGGATAAATAAATTTAAAAAAAACATAATCTCTGGTTTGCCATAATCGCAGTTAATGATAATTCACACTAACTGATTTTACAGTAACTCTGTTAGTTCTAAATTAAATATATAAGATCGAGGCGTTTTCCACAGATGGTTTTTCAGGTTCCAAGAATGGAAAAGGATTACTCTTCATCTTCAAGAAAGCAAAGTATATAAGTTTTCTTTTCCCAAAATTGTTAATACTGACTAATTGAATCAGTTATATTACTCACAGCATTATCGAAATGCATGAACTTTTCAGTTTGTTCTTTATCACACTTCAACAGATTCTTTGCTGATTCTGCTGTGTTCATTTTTCGAATTGCGGAATGTTAAAAAACTCAGTAAATTATTGACTCCTTCATAAAAAATGACCTTCAAAGAGAAAACATTTCTTCTGGAGTACTTTTCCAATTGCCGAAAACACTCAAAATCAATCTTAGTATTATAATAAAAATCTGGAGTGACAATAATTATCCACAACTCTGTTTTGTCAAAATGGCAGTTCAGAATATTTGAATAGAACTGGCCGATACTTGATGAAAATCCATATTAAAAAAACTAATCAATACAGTTTATTGTATGATTTCATTATTAAAGAGTATTACAAAAACCGCGACACGTGTTCCGCTATACAATAGCTTCCTCAAGTTGTTTATGCTTCAGAAGATGATAATTGACACTAACTGATACAATTCGTGGTTTTTGTATAACCCTTATATTGGAAATAGTATATAGCAGAATAACGGAAAACAGATTTTGAACAGATTTTGAACAGATTTTTAAGGTATACGTGGTTCGGCTATTAAATAACTGCGTGCCAGGAGGCGCCCTAGACGGATGGTGAAAAAACGAATAGTGCGATGCGTATCT
>WOGJ01269953.1:0-12066 GCA_015342185.1 Leptinotarsa juncta
TGAAAGCGCGTGAGAAGTCCAGAAATAGGCCTATCACAAATTTGTTTTTGTCCAGATGTTTCATTACATGGCTCTGGAATTCACAGAGAGCAGATTCTGTGCTTTTCTTTTTAATGAAACCATGCTGCGATGACGAAAGCAGATTATATTTGTCGAAGAAAGCACACAGCTGGTTTTTCATATTCAGCTCAAATAGTTTTAAAATACTGTTAACGGTTTTCAAATACTTGGATCAATGTGTTTCAGAAAAGTAATACTGATTTATAATGTCCAGAATTAGTTTTTACCTGAACTCAGCACAAAATGAGTAGTATGTAACATCCTGCCTCATTTTTTGTTAATTTATATTCTTACTACGTGGTTGGAGATAATGAAAAAAACAGAAATGGAACTTCTCATGTTTTTCATCCCTTGTATTTGTAACTAACGTTTCGTCCTATAAAGACATTTTCATATAGATACTTTTTATTGTATACGTTCGAAAATGTCCTTTCAGGACGAAACTGCAGTAACGTTAGTTACAAAAACAAGTGTTAAAAAACAGATCATTTCATTTCTCATTCCTCATGATATTCTTTTTCATCTTCATGATGACATTCTATAAGTTCAGTTTTGAATAGAGTTATCCTTGGCTAAGCATTATTCTACTTTCTTTCATGACAAGTATGTTAGATTTGACACTATCATAGTCATACATTACTTTTCCGCTCGTTCTGCGGAAGTTGTTGATTTCAAACTTTCCAGACGTCTCATCTGTAACAAAAATTTAAAACTTCCAGTCAGTCAAGTAAGCTACTTGAAACTGACTAAAAACTCAGAAAGAGTTTGCAACATTCAATTCAAAAACATATGCAAAAAGTGGCTATGTCTGAAATGAAGCAATTGGTGCCAAGTTGACGAGGGCAGTAATATGACCAGTGTCGTGTATCTGAAAAAATACCAGGTTATTATGTTTCTATTATCTGCATGCGATTTCAGGTAAAATGTTGATCAAAGTTAGACATTGATTCATATTGAAATGCTTTGAATATTAATTATACCATAATTATGCAGGTCAAAATACTAACATGGTGTCACAATAAGAACTGTGTCAATGCCATGACTTGAAATAATGTAGATATGATGAGAAATATAAGTAATTTTTGTAGATCTATGAAAGGGAGATATTCGAATTCTCGACGCGGTCTGCTGGTCATTTCAGTATCAAAGAGTTACAAGTAGAATATGGTAGTTAGACTGTGTCATAGATCAATGTAAGGTGAGCGAATGGTGAGAAAAATGCGTTCCTTTGGTAACAAAAAAATACAATTATAAAAAGTTATGTTTTTTTCCGAAATGATAAAACTGAATTCAGTTTGAATTAAATCAATAACCCATGTGACAGATAGAGAAGGCGGAACATCATATTAAAGAAATTAATTAGTCTGCATCATTCAAAATTGTTATTTTCAGTATACGAACTTACTCTCCTGATCTCTGCCAGGATTTTGGCTCTAATTAACGAAATTCCTGACCCCCCTATCCAACATATACAACATCTGGCCTATCTCTGCAAAATTGAGTCACCCATCCCAATAAAACAATTGATAAGTTACCTAGAATAAGTGGAAGGGTACTAAATCGATAATAAAAATCAGAAAATCCACCCCTCTTGGTCTTTTACTTTCACAAGTAACTTACCTGTTTGCTCTTTACTCACCAGGAATTTTCTTCTACCCATCTTCTATTTTGTGTACTCCACTGGACTTCGAGTCAAATACTATTTCTTTACTACTATTCTATACCTTTGATATTGTTCTTCAGTCTCGTCCTGTTTGTCGAACTCAATACAAAAGAAATGTTTCAACCTTGGAACATGAACAGTAGAAGTGCTTATTGGGCAGCTCTCTAATTATTATGAAAGGTCCTCTATAACGTTTTAGCAGATCATGATGTTTCTGATCCTTGTCTAGTTTGCACGTCTCGCATTTTGCAATATATGTTTATACTATTGTTACTCTTTTAGAAGCTAATAATGTGAGAGTTGCATGAATTGAAGGAAATTGTTTGGGTGATTTTTTTGCAATTGCGTTTGATGTTGTTCACCACATTGATCCTTTGATTGCCTTAAATCTACATGATTATGACACGTGTTACATAATTTTTCTCTCTATTAGTTTTATAACGAATATTTTCGAACGTATTTCCAATAAACTAAGTCTGATGGCTTTCGTGATTCTCTTTCCTATACTTTTTCATCTTAAGCGGAATATCTGATCATAATTCATCTTGATTATTATGAATTTTTACTATCAGCTAGAATTGAACCCTTTGAAACTTCAACTTTCAATAAAAATCAAATTCAAATTGACGCCTAACCTCATTTTGTCATCATAATATGAAGCAAGAGTTTTCTCTGGTTTTTTGATACTTTTCATTCGTCCTCATTTATCAGCAGTACTCAAGATATTCAAACGAATGTTTATCTAAACGTCCGAATCTGCTGCGGTGTAACTGCGAATCAATTTCAACCAATCTGATAAAACATGCCTGTATCTGTATGCGGTATATTTCAATTCATCTTTGTATTTTGACTATATTTTACTGTAATCGTATTCAAAATCTATAATTGAATAGTCATTAAATTATTCATCTGCTGCATTACCCATGCTGAAATCTCTCAAAAAATTTTCTGTTCTACTCAATAATGGTGAAAGAATTAGTGAAATTCCATTTTCCATTTTCGTTTTCTATCTTCACAACATTTCTGAGACTACCAACATATTGAATACCCTTGAATGCATTTTCATTTTGATTCAACACATACTGATAACAATATTGATGAATTGAAATGTTTCGTCTTCAAAACGTTTACCAAATATTGTTTTACCTCAATCGCTTCTACTGAGACCTATACCCAAATCGTCCTCTGAAATTATCGAACTTTGATACTACTGATAGTTTTATCAGATTCAGTACACGAAACGTATGTTGTGGTAAAAAACCACTTCTGGAATGGATGACAAAAGAAACACTGAAACTTCAGAAAATACTTTATTGTACAAATATTACAACGAACACTTTGCCACGAGCTGCAATTTACAAAATTCTAAATTACCTTCTTTCAGACAACCGTTCTGAATACAAAAGAATAATCAGAAATTTTGATTAATCAATCTTATGGAAAAATCACCCAAAAGGCAAAACGCCACTGTTTTTATGACCTGAAGACTGCCTGCATACCAATGTTGAAACTGTCGATTGAAAACTGAATTGATATCCTCAAAATCGATTCTGTTTATCTTCTTACATGAAAATAATCCTTCATAAATTTCAAGCAAGATGCATGGGAAAAATCCCTGATCACTTCCTCATAAAAAATATTTTTCCAAAACTCTCGGCCTACGGCAGTCTTGATGAAGAAATATTGAAGACATCTAATACATTTCATCATGAACATAGATGCTGAGTACACCGTAAAAGACACTGTTCGATAGTGTTACGTTTTCACTTCAAATTTCAGTGTTAACAATCGGAAAAATATTGATGTTAGGTTCACGATATAACATCCTGTATTTAATTTGTTCAGAATTCCATTGTTGTTCCTTTCATATCAAAAAGGAAACAGGCATATCAAAAATGATCTTCAACGAAATGGTTTCTTCAAAGTGATGGTGAAACAAGCTTTAGCTAGAAGACAGCAAGAGCTCCACGAGGAAGAGAAGCCGTCACAACCAGTACTTGTACTTCCCTACATCAGAGGATTGTCAGAAAGGATAAGAAGGATTGGGTCCAAGTATAATATCAGAACCTGCTCCAAATCTGGGAACACTATCCGTAGCAGCCTCACGAAAACCAAGCCACAAAACGCGGACTGCGATTCCAAGAATTACATTTATCGTATACCCTGCGAATGCGGAGAATTATATATCGGTGAAACTAAGAGGCCATTGAAAGTTTGTATTGCCGAGCACGAAAAACATACACAGCAAGGAGAAACCAGCAAATTGAAAATAGCAGAGCATGTTTGGACTCATCAACATAACATCAAGTGGTCTTAAGCTGAAATCATCCACAAGGAGGAACACTGGTTAAGGATAAAATTCAAAGAAATCGCATATATGTTGTCCAACAACGCATTTAGCAAAGCTAGCGTAGGAATACGCAACATAAGGGAACCTATAATGAAGTGGAAAACGACCAACTCGCGCCAAATGGTCACCTCCCGCTAAAACCGATGGAGCGGGAGAGGGAAGAGGGGATAAGTGAAAGCACTCGAATGACCTATAAATAGTCAGATCTCAGAGGAATAAGTACTCATCACCCGAAGACGATTGTGCATTCTAAGGATCGAAACGTTATGAAGTAACTTGGCTTGGAATCTTTTAATTTTTAATTTTAATTTCTTGTAAATGATTTTTAAATATCATTTTTTGGTGATAGTTCAATTTTCAATTGTTGCTTGTATTTCATTTCACTATGATTTCAGATTTTTCTTTTTAATTTTTATACTCTTTCAGGGATTTCACATCAATTTATATCATAATAGATAATGGAATTCCTAACTAATGCACCTCAAAACATTGTCAACCACCTGCAAATAAATGTTACACCCTTAAACGAACGTTCTTCAGTTGATGATCATGAATACATAATTTATAAGTTTATCAAAAAATGATGGAAATGATTTGTCTTTTTCACAGTCATGAAATTTTGTATTCGAAATGGACCGAAAATAATGTTCTTGTGATGCACTGTTTGGAACATTTGGTGTAGTAATGAATAATACTGAAGTTTTTTCCCAACACCAAACCGTTATTTCAACTACTCGATACGTGTTTCGATCACCAAGTGATCATCTTCAAGAGGAAGATCAAACTGAGTGTTGATGTGTTGAAATAACATAAATATCAGACATATTTATGACGTTGACTGTTTTACCAATGTGATGAAGGTGCCAATTAAGTAAATTAACTTATAAATCATTTCTATGATAATCCTATCTTAGGCTATTTACGCCCTAGGAAAACAGTTACAAGACCAATATTTTTCAAATACATAGTTAAAGGGATATAAATGAAAACGAAGTTTCATTTTAGAAATTCAGTAGAATCTTGGCAGAGTCTGTTATTTATCTTCGTGAGAAGTGGTATGGGAATCTGTGAGTATTCATGGAAAATGGGAATGGATCAAAATTTTTCGTCACTGTTCTTTTATCTTCTGAAATAATTTACATCTGATTCATCGTAGACTGATCAGTGAAGTTATTTAACAGCTGTTATGATCAATAGTCGGAATTCTTCCGATGAAAAAAGAAACACACCAAAACTTACCCTTTGCGATACGAACCTGAAATCTCCATTCCCTTATATAACGTTTCCTCTCTCAGTCGATAACCAACGAATGAAACACTATTAAAATTTCCGAGTGGAAAATTGACCATTTTCATAATTTCACCAGCTTGCCAGAAAATTGTTTGATCTGATGGCGCAGAAAGAACATCGAGAACAGATTTTTATAATTGGAAAATTAGTGAGGAGCCGGTTTCTTGTTAACCGGGCATGAAAGGCATTACCAAACGAATTCCGGATATAGCGAAATGAGGTCGTTTGTAAGATCAACTCGAATCACAATTCCTTTGGGATATTGTTTGTTTTCGGATTTTCAAGTAATAGAATGAGATTTTTTCTGATTTCACTGAAGAGAGTTGCTCTTAGCTGGATAATAGAGAATTGGAAATGCTATTAGAGTGAGGTTCTGTACGGTCAACGAAAGGAACATTTCTTAGAATGAATAAAGAAATGAATGACTGAATTAAGCATATCACTGACAAATACTGATAATTATGTGAGTTTCACAGGGTATTCTATACCGTTACAAAAAGTATTATTATATTTTGAATATTAAAAAAATTCATTAGTTATTCCATCGTCTAGTATACAATACATACTTTTTATATTCCCATTTTTTTCAATACCGATTTTTATATTGGTTATGAAGAATTCAATGAAAGAATTGATGCTGTTATACAAATAACTACAGCCTAGGCTGATACTTCACCATTTGGTCGACACTTAATTATTGTTCTAAAATTTTGTATTTTCTTATTATTATTTGTGCGCTGGTTAAGCCCTATCACCCGAAGCTTCTATACATAATAAACCAACGACCACTCCCCTCACCGTAGGATAAGTGATCATTGGGTTCGAGAATCATGTGCCCTGAGCAAGCGCAGTGAACAAGAATGACAGCCTTCTGCATCTGTTCGGCTAAGATTTCTGCTTCAGTGCGGCAAGCCGCACGTTTCAAGATTCGAGAGTAGGAAGGGCATCATTTGTCCAAAGACTTCAATAATAAGAACAAACATGTTGACAGAGTGGTCTGGATAGAGTCTACGGAGGTCGAAGAAAAAATCTCGATATTTTATCCATTTTACTCCTCTTTTCAGACAATATTCGTCTCGCCAGGAGCTGAAAACTCTACGACAAATATCGTCTTGCTCTGGTAGTCGAGAAGGAATACATCAGGCTTATTATCTTGTATGAGCCTGAGGGTGGGAAACGAATAGTTCCAATGAATTTGGCACTTCACTTTTCCCACAACGGATTCAATATCCCCCGGTGCGTAGGGCAACGCCGGTGTCTCGTCAATACCGTAAAAGTGCCGGTTCATTATTATAATTATTATTACTAATACTTGTGAATGTAGTTGAAAATTAATGGTTTTGAATATTGTCAATTTATGAATTGATTGACACAACAATATGCAAATTTGATTATTCCAACAAAATTACTTGTCCCACACACTACAATTGTAATATGTTTTTCGATTGGTATTTTATCGAAAAATTTGGCATTATGTGGAGATAACGGAGGTCAAAAATAATGTTACAGTTCCAAAATTTTAACAAAATTAATTGTATATATTTGTATTAAAGAAACTTATATTTGTTTCTTGAATACATCAAGTATCGGCCGAATCCAACAAATTTACAAGTATATATTTATCTCAGCTTATTCTGCAAAATGGTACCAAGTGAAAATCAATTATGTCGAATTATCAGCTGATATGTATCAACTTCGGTTTGTGAAGCACGAAGTTGAACCTTACTAACACTTCAAATATTGCCATGTTATTTTCTTGCTCAACAGTAGATGTTGTGCCAGAATAACAGCAGATTCATACAAAAAACAATAGAAAATATGTTACGTATATTTTCATTCTACATACAAGGTGATTTCAGTCTTTTAGTAATTTAGCTCGAAAGCTGAAACAGGAGAGGTATACTCCATAAACAGTAGATCTGGTACTAATCAAAACAGCGCTTCTCTCGTGCAATTTTTTCTTCATCTGCAGTGAATTGATTCGCAATATTCCAATATCTAGATCTTCTCGCTCGCTGCGTTTTATGAAACACTGTAATGCATGTTGCTCACTTTGCATGACAATTATTCATATTCATTCAATCAATTATTTTGCGAGTTGTTGATTTTTGAGTGAACACAAATTGATCTGCTGTGCCTGTGTATTTTCATTTTATTTTCCACAAAATCTTCTCACTGGAAACATTTAGGTGCATTTCTACTACGGTGAAGTTTTGAATGGTTTTCAATACACGGTAACCTGATTTCATGACTTTCTCATTTATTGCAGAGATTCATTGTACTAAAACATCTCTCTGTTCCACAGAACCTGGATATTCGATTCTTGAAACGTGAAAAATGCATGTTTCTGACAAAACAAAAAATAATGTTTCATGTGTAATGAATCAATTATCGTTCATCCAAAATACTGTCTGTTGAGTGCATAATATTCTGAAATCTCCAAAATGATCCGAAGCTGCATCAATAGTATATCTGCTGAAGTTTATTGAAGAGCTAAATGGCAAATTCACCCGGCGAAGTTACTGCGTAATATGATTTGCTGAAGAGACGAACTGTTCATTTTGCAGATTGATATGCATCTAGAAGGTAGTAAGGAGTATACTCCTCTAGAGAAAATGTCTTTTAAAGAAAGAAACAACCTCTGTCGATTGAATTATATTTTCAATTTACCTGGTTGGAAATGATCTATAAACATCTGCTCCAGAAATTATCAACATATCTGTTGTACCAACTTCGTTCATTAGTTCTTTGTCTTCGGGTTTCTAGTACATAATACCAAATTTGTTCGTTCTGAGAAAATATCCCAAAAGCCTATTCTTCAAGTTATAACATGAGAGTTGAAACGTTTTCAAGAACGCTGTTCTTGAATAATTCTTTCGCATGAAGTTATGCTTTGTGTTACTTTTTTGACCCTCATTCTATAGAATTCATTTTGTTAACAGACAATTTCGCTTTCTGCTTCGATAAGTTTGTTGAGAGTTAAAATATACTGTAATATGTTTTGGCACTGAGAATTACAGAGGCTGCTTATCAATAGCTTGTAACACTGTTCCGAACCTCAACAACTTTTGATGCTTTATAAAGCTCAGATCTGACCCATTTGGAGTATTGTTATTGTGTATGAAGCTTCGCCCCTAAGAGTACCCTTAAGCTGACGAATTTCATCCAGAAAAGAGCTATTTTTCTGATTGGAGACACACTAATAGCACTTGAAACTTTGATAGTCTGGAATATCGATGAGAAGTTGGAGATTTGTCTCTTTTTTATAGATACTTTCACGAAAGGTGGTCAAGTCATATTTGATAACGCTAAGAGCGTTACATATCAGAAATATGCGATAGACTGTGGCTCCTCATCGTTTTGAGGTTCAACTCAGTACACCTCTAAACTCACTATTTAAAAACTCTTTTATTTGAAGAACTGCGTTTATGTAGAATAAACGTCCTGAGAAAGTTTTCCAGTCACCAGCTATTCAAGTTAAGGTGAATAGCTACTACTGCACAAGCACCGCTTTTAGAGCGCCTCAAAGATTTTCCTATATTGCTTGTGTTTTGTTCTGAAAAAACTATGACAGGTTCATTGTAACACGATGCAGCCTTTTTGGAAAAGAGTAATGTGCAATTGATGTTGAGATATCTCTGGAGTTTTTTTCAATCCAATGATGTTTGTGGTACACACCTGGAAGAGAGCATATATAGCTATCTATATTGTTCACAGTCGAAGTATGAAATTCCATCTCACATGAAGACGAAGGAATAAATGCCTTATTCAAATTGTCAGACCCACATCACAGCAGATATAGCGATATAATATATGAAATCGAAAAGAAATTCTGAAATTCAGCAGACGGCGGGAGAAACACAGATCGGTTGATCTAGCGTCGATTTCTCGACAATCCAGTAGGAATCCACGGCTGAGGATTGTCAGACGCTCCTGATCCTTATTGATAGATTGAGCCTTTATATCCGGGAGAATTGGGATGGGTTCAGGCTGCGAAGCGGGTTGCATATTAGCATAAGAAAGAAACACTCGAACATTCGTATGTGTTTTTACACATGATAAGGTTTGTAAGCTGCTTTGTTGTATTATTCAAAGAGGTATGAAGAAGGGCGGAACTATGTCTGCACTGTGACAGGTGGGGATTGGTATACTTTCAAGACTTGATGCGTATTAAGCATCATGTATATTGTAACGGAGTGAAAGATATAAAAACGGAGTTTAAAATTGACCTTAAATGAAAACAAGTACCCAAGGAATGGAACGTATCCATGCGATAGTCTTCAATTGATTCCAGGCAATTATTTCTAGGTTTCAATAATGGAAGTCTTCCTTCGATGATATCTAAATTAATTTGGCTACTTTAAGGTTACTGGTTATCCATCAGAAATATTTGAACTATTCAGATCGATCGAAATCATAATACAAATACGTAAATCATATACAGTGTGTCAATTTTAAAACTTACAATGGGCTATATCTCACAAACGAAAGCTGATATCGAAAATTGTTTGAAACGGTTTCTAGGATAGTATGGGGGAACTGAAGTGACATGAAAGAACCCATCCCCATCAACACCCTAGGCCCCACCCACCAAAACTCAAAAAGGTTTAAATTGCAAACCCCCACTTGTGATACATCATTGAAAAGACTATAAAAATGCTATCCAATGGTATAAATAATAATTTACAGGATGAAGCAGTAATTGTGAAACTTTGGCTTGAATGGAATATCTAATGTTTTGGTTGAACTACAAATTTATTAAAAATGTCAATTAACTAAATGTTAAAAGTGGGTTTCGTTGTTTTGTAAACAATAATACAGCCTATTGTCAAAGTCTGCACAAACTTTATGACTTTTTTATTTGTAATGCTACCTCCCGAACTATTATTTTAAATGATATGTGTCCGTCGATACTTTTTTTTTGTTAAATAAAAATTTAATTTGCCGTTTTTGCAAAACAAGTTGAAAAGATCTGTTTTTTGGGTTCTGTCAGAATCAATAATTTTTGGTTTATTTGAGACTTTTAAATGCCAGTAGTTTTCATCATTTGTACGATCTTTACTGTCATTCAGCTGTAGTTGTCACAATGGTTTACAGTATAACTGAGCGCATGGAGATAATTGTCATAATTGCCTCCCTAAATCAGTGTTATTTAAAAATAGGCTCAAATATTTCATGAAAGGCATCCAGAGAAAAATATAAGTAATGTGTACGTCCGCAATTTAGTTGAACAGTTCAGAGATACGAGATCAGTGCAAAATAAAAAAAGAAATGCCTCAAGATTACTGAATGAACCAAACCAAATTGAGGTCCTTGGAAATTTTGCAATGGAACCTACTGCATCAACACGTGAAGTAGCTGCAGACACAGAACTTTCACAAAACACAAATTCTTCAAGAACTAGGCGATGATGAGTTTTGTGAGATCATGACTGAAAGAATTCGCGTTGAACCGAGAATGTTAAAAAATATTTGTTTTAGTGATGAATGAAATTTCATGCTGAATGGTAATGTAAATAAACGAAACTGTCGGTACGGAATTGATGCGAACCCGCATCGATTCAGAAGAGTCACACTCAATATTCTGAATAACTGAATGTTTGGGCAGGAATATTAGGCGATGCTATAATTGCTCCCTTGTTCATACCAGAAATTTAAGTGGAAACATTTATCTCGGTATGCTGGAGAATACCATCGAACCTTTAATTGTGCATGAATTAGAGAACCAAAGGGACGACCAAGGCACCCTAGCTGCACTCCCAACAAGATGGATCACCTCCTCACTATGCAGCTCCAGTTAGGCACTGGTTGGATACTAATTATCCGAAAAAATGGATTGGAAGGAGAGGTCCCATTAAGTGGCCACCGAGATAACCAGGCTTGGCGCCACCTGACTTTTTTCTTAGGGGTCACCTCAAGTCAGTTGTTTATAAAACAAGTTGTAAGTTTTGAAATTGACACACTGTATAAGAAATATTATTCCGTTTAAATATTTGAAAACAATTTATTCCTCTTTGGTTCATTCGTATCTTCAATATTCAACAACAGTTTGGGCAACAGCTATTTCCTCTCATTTTGAACCTTTACAACAGTCGCAAAATAAAAGCATATAATGTATACACAATCTGAATCAGAGAGAGGGGATCAGCAATATGTATGAAACTAGAAAATTATTTGATATTGAGAGAATAAATCATTACAAAATATACAAGTTCATTCATGATGTTAAGAATAAAAAAACATCCATTACTATCCTCAAATACAAGTTACTGATTTATTATAATCGTGGAATGTTATTGGATACTAATTTTTTGATATGAACTTCTCAGTTCGTTCTTCATTACATTAGCAGATTCTCTATTGATTCAGATTGTTTTACATTGTAAAAAGTTGAGAAACCTAAAGAATTTAAAGATATGTTTTGCATCTTGCATCTTACTTTTGTTTTGTTGAAAATAATCGTTGGATTACTTAGGTGAAATATAGTGACAAAATCAAATCTGTAACCATTTTGCAAATTTTTTTGACCTACTGTATCACCATGCAATTCTGTTGGCTGGGGACTTCAACGTACCTGAATATGCGTCATATTCAGAAACAGATCGTAGTACACCGCATACTACTTTGTTGAACAACATGTCAGAGTTTTTCGGCCTATTACAAAATAACTTTTTTTTCAATGAGATGCACAGACCTTTAGACCT
>WOGJ01269991.1:0-10033 GCA_015342185.1 Leptinotarsa juncta
AATAAAGGACATATTAGGAGATGAATGTGATATTAATAATCTATTAGCTTTCCTCAGAAATACCAATTTGTTACATACTCTCTAATTTTTTTTTCCATGTAATATATTGACAAGTCGCTAATGACCCCAGAGGTCGATGCGTCTGTAAATAAATAAATAAATAAAAAAAAGATCTTCAGATGATGGGTGCTGCAGGTTTTCCAGAGTTTCCTGCAGCTGAAAAAGCAAATGCGCCACTAGAATCAATAAAGTGGCCCCGGAGCACCAAATAATTTTTATTGTTGTTTTATAATTTCATGATTTTTATTTTGGAAGTGTTATTACACCGTTGCCTATTGAAAGTTATTTAAAATTGAATTTTCTACAATTTTGGTTATCAATTTTTTCGTAGAATCGATATTTTTCGATTTATATCAGAAAAGAGGGAGGGGGATTTTTTATTGAACAACTCGTTTATTTTCAATTTCACGGGAAAAATTGTAATGAACAAAGTTTTATGGAATCAAATTTCCTACAATTCTGGCCCAAATCAATTTTTCAGTAGAATCATTTGATTTCAAATAATTTTATGAAAGTTAAAGCCTGATTACATATGCATTAAAAATAGTATTGGATCGAACGTCACTTCATGAAACATTAATATATGATTATATTACACCAAGACATAGGGCTTATTCGACGATAAATATATTTCTTCAGTGCACAAGAAAATGGTATGTTACCTGCAGTTGCTAACAGACCGAATATAAACTTTCAAATAGATTCCTGCAGCATCAAAGGACATATATGTCAAAGATTGATTCGGTGCACAAACATCTGAAAACAAATAGTCTTCATATTCTGGCTTTTAGCGAAACCAAATACACTGCCGAAACAACATCCGTCAACTGTATCTACTAGGCTTCAACGTCCATATCCGATTTAGTTTGGAATTACTTTTTTTCAGAAATAACCTTTCAAGCCAACGGAAAAGAATACTAGAATCTCAAAACTTTGATGTCTGGTTTAAGATAATATTATTTTAAATAACCAACTCAAAGAGATGCATAATACAGACCACTATTTTCTATTTGCAAATACCATCGATATTTTTGCAAATTAATTATTTTACTGCTGAAATATCAATATCTAGCGAATTCAACGAATATCACGAGGTCGCAAAGCTGACGCTTTTAAAATAACCAGCGCCCTCATCAACGAACCAACAAAGATTCCTGACCGAGATAGGGAATTTTCTAGTTTTCTAGAACTACTTGGCAACAGAAATTCTGGACTTCTTCTTCTTCGAAGTCGGGGGTCTGACCACAAAATCATTTCAGAACAGCGATAGGAAAGGCAAAGTTACTTGCTGAACAATAGGAAATTTTCAGGATAAATCGAAGCATAAATGCTTCACTGGTTTGATTTGATATTACTATTGATATTACAACAACAAACATAACCTGTACAATTTTTGTAATGTTGTTTATGAACTATTGGAATCAGAATTATCTAAAATCGATTAGAATAATTTCTTTAATAACCTGAGTAGGGAAGAATCAACTGATATGTTTTATAAAACAATCTATTTAATAATTGAATCTGTTGTTCCAAGAAAACCACATTTCCATAAGCGATACCCTCCATGGTATTCATATACCAATGATTGTGAAACCAGTATTAACTCCAACCCAAAACATCTATGCCAATTCGTGAAATGAAAAAAACAGTACTGCCTCAATTAACACTCTGAGAGTTGATGATAATTACAAGCCCTAATGAAATTTGCAAAACATTTTCAGAATATTTTTTCTCGATTTTCTATCGGAGAAGAATTATTCCAGCTCATAATGCAACACATCAAGAATCACATATCTTCCTATAGTCCCTTACAATCCATCCTTCGAAAACTTCAAAATCTTACAAATAAAGGAGCGGGACCCGATGAGCTACAAAAACTGTACTGAATACTGTACTGTATTAATAAATCTCTCAAAGAGGGCGCATTCTCTTCAGTAGAGAAAAAGCTCTTAGAATACCAGTCTTAAAATCTGGCAACAAACAACTTGTCAAAAACTATAAAATAATTTCAAAATTGTTCTTCGACGTCAAAAACATAATTATTATTGAACAACATGGCTTCATGAAGAAACGATCAGTTGACTTAAACGTATTCACCTACACTGAGTATATCCTGCATAGCCTCAATGACAAACACCAATTGACGCTATTTACACCGACTTCAGCAAGGCCTTTGACTACTGAACTGGCTTCAATTTTATGTAACTGATCGTTGTCAAGCGGTAACAGTTGGTAACCACAAATCAGAATAAACCTAATCACCTCCGGAGTGCCTCAAGGATCACATCTAGGGCCACTTCTTTTTAATATTTTTATTAATGATATATCTCAATTCTTTCGATTCGACAATTTTCCAATATATGCGGATGATCTAAAAATATACCATTCAATGTTGATGACGCTAATGCAGCAGGATATCAATGCCATTTATGAGTACTGTGAGATGAATATTCTGTATCTGAATTTTGAATATTTTAAAATTTTCAGAAAATATCATCTTTTTCAACCTTACATAATACTCCTGCATACATAATAATACTGCATGCATTGTTCAGTCGATCATAACCCTGGAGGTTGATGTGACTTTAAATAAATAAATGAAAAAAAAGTGTTACCACATTTTGTTTGGATGCAGAAAAAACTCTCATATCAAATATCTTTTCGTCCCTTTCAAACTGTCACGGAAATAAAGGACTCGGGAATAATATTTGATTCTAAAATGCTTTTCGATAAACATATATTCTATGTTTCTAAAAAGGCCCACAAAATGTTAGCTTTCATAATGAGAACGGGAATTTAAGAATATACAGACTCTCCGTACTCTCTATATGTCTATACGGGTATTGAGTTTTCAAACCAGTTTAGTAATAGCGGAAAATGGTTTAACTAGATACTCTTATCAGAAAAATAAAACCCCAATAGTGGAAGAAGAGGGTAAAGACTAATAGGTGCTCTGAATATGTTTGGAAAACCGTGGGAAGAAATAGTATTGGGGGGATTGAAGGACAAAATAATTGGAACAGGTGATTTCTCAAATATGAAATTTTGAATAAGTAAAAGTCCCCCTGCTATCGGCACTGTCCAAAATGGTAAAAATAAATAAAACGTTGGAAAAAAATATTGAAGGAAGTTAATTGAGACCAGGTAGTGGTAGTGATAATTGTAAAAACATAAGGATATGATAATAAGGTCATCATTCTAATCGAGCTAGAGCTTTTGTAAAATTTTTGGATCTACAGTAACGAAAGATGGAAATACCTATGCTCGAGAATAGCAGTAGATAAAAAATACTATACCTCAAACATAAATAACGATGGAATCGAATAAACCACTCATGACTTATACGAGTCTGAACTAGCAAATAGTATGATGCTACGTTATAGCGGTATGAAAGATATACCGAATTGACATTTTGAACCTTAAAACTTGCAGATAAGTATTAGACAAGGAATGACGTAAATTATTTTAGTCAATCTCCAAACAAAGGTGCAAATACGTAGGTATTTGATAGAAATTGTTGCAACATATAATTATAATTTTAGATTTCGAATTGATTTTCTTAGAACAAACAACAACAATTTGATGATTCATATTTTAAAATGCCAAAAAAACTAATATAAATATTTCAAGAACTGGTCTTTAGGTGTACCTACCGTTAAAATTCAAGAGACGTTGTACTTTGTTAGGTCAATTCGGTATATCTCTGAAAATAAATACTATGTCGTTCAGATTTCCCTGTGTGGGGCAGGAATATGGAATTTAAAAAAAGATAAAAGAGGAAGTTTGGGGCTTGTGGGATATATGTGAATGTATAGACGTGTGTCAAGGATAAATATGACGGACAAAATCACAAACAAGAAATTATTGGAGCTGGTGGAAAAAATACGAAATCCATCTTATATAGAGAGGACAAAAATGTTGCTTGAAATATTCAGAAGAGGTTTCAAAGCCGATAGCGGGCAAAAAAGAAAAAGAAGCAAGGTAGAGATATAGTTGGATGTTATTTACCCATTTTGAACATTTTCCATTCAGCGAAACCATTTGCACTGATTTCAATCACTTCTTGGTTCAGATGCCAATTGAAAGTTATTAGTTGTCAAATCAACTGATACGAAATGGGTAAATAATACCCACAACATGGAATCGCAGTTAACACCGAAGTATTGGACATCATTAAGATTTTGTTGTGACATCGAATATTTTTTGCCGCACATCATCGATTGGAGTCCTAACCACAGCTAAGTGGCCAATAATCATCAGTAATAAAAGTCTCAAATGAATTTACCTTCACAATAAACAGATAACGATAACCTTGTCCTTGCAAGTACGAAAATAAATTGTCAGGGTCAGGTCTGTTAGCTTTATCATGTGAATAAGCCTCGTTCTCGTTATATGATAAGACTGGGATTTGTGAAATGCGCATATTGAATTGAACCAGTTCGCAATACGTGAATACGAAATGAAAGTTCTCAAATAGAATATTTACTTGTACTGAACACGGACGGAAGACATTCCATATGAGATGTATCGAATTCATTGTATATTATACAGGGATATTCACAGTTGTTTGTAGATCAGGGTTGAAATAGTCCCCTCGTTTTGAGTTCTGAGCCTCGTTTTAACGAAACTAGACATTTCCATGAATGACGCAATTACAGTAACACGTCCTACATAGAATAAGATTTTTTATAGGGTCTTTTCTACAGGCCAAAAGAAGTTGGTAATCCTCGATCTCTAGTGCTCGCCGTTGACAGTGATGGTCTGACCAATGGCGTTCTTAAAGGAATATGGACCGATGACGGACCATATTGTAACGGTCCATTGGAAGCTCACGTTTATTCGCATACCTATTCATCCAGAAATGAGCCTCATCGCTGAAAACGATTTTTCTATGAAAATTACGGTCGGTTGCCAACTGCTCGAGAGCCCATTTAGCAAACACATGTCGTTTTCTATGGTAGTTTACCTTCAGTTCCTGGGTCGGTTGAATTTTGTACGGGTGTAGGCCCAAGTCACGAAGCGAAATTCGTCAAGTTGTGGTCTGTGAAAGGCCAAATTGTTGTGAGCGACGCGAAATCGACTGCTTCGGATTCTCCTGCATACTCTCATAGACAGCGGCAATGTTTTCGGCAGATCTTGCGTTTTGTCAACGTACGGGTGTTGGTCGATCGTTTATTGAACCAATGGACTCAAATTCATTCACCACATTGCGAATAGTAGTCTCTGTAGGACGATTATGGTGGCCGTAAAACAAACGGAGCCCGTGGTACGTTGATAAAAACAATTTTAATATTTGGACTGAATGAAAAACAACTAATTTCTACAATTGTACAAAGTACAATTGTCAAAGTACATAAATCCATAAAGAAAGACCCTATAGTACCACCATTAATTTTTTTCACATATAGATGAATGATGGAAATGAGTCAGTAATAATATTATATTATTTTCTGTTTCAGAACTCTATCTAGTGCTCAAATGGTCCAGAATATGTTTTTTCTTCTACTTCTGGATCAGTATATATTTCATATTCTCGGTATCTATGGGAGTATATGTATCGTTGATGATACAAAATTTCAGAAATGAAGTCCTCACGAAAGTTATAAAATATACCCTGATACTCACATCAACTGGTCTTCTAGGACATGCCATACTACAGGTGAATATTAGGCCACTATTTCAAATGATAATGAAATATAGCTTTCTATCATCGACAGTATGAGATAATGTTCAGCAGAAAACAACGTGGATAGGCAATCAAACAAGGCTAGTTTCACTCTTTAGTCTATGAAAATGTAGTTTTGTTGATTTATTTTCGTATCATCACTGAATGACATTTGGGTCGAAAATAAGTAACTAAGTAGTATTGAGTTTATGGTATAATACATATCTCATTTTGTTACTATAAGCAATTGATTCTATTTATCTTACTATGAAAACTTTGACACGAACGTGACAAAAAATTTAGGTATCGAAATGGACGTGAATTTAAGGTTTTGAAAACATGTCACAAAATGTGTTCAAAGAAGTTACATGACTTTGAAAAAGCTTTGTCCCCATCGTCATGTATTATCAATAAGTTTGAAAATAAAATTAACGAATGCGCTTGTGTTGTCATTTTGCATATTATGATGTTATGTATGGTTCTTGCCTGGATGAAAAAGACATTTCAAGAATTGAGAGAGTTCAAAAATGTCTCAGGTAGGGGAGACCGTGGCAAGTTGTAACACGGGGTAAGGTGTAACAGTCGCAAAATCTCCTGAAAGTTTATTCTGGCAACACCGCATCATGCACGGGCTACTAGGGAATGTTATCAGTGCCACTTTCACTTTGCAGCCAATCGCTGTATATTGGTGTTATGTTTATTTCTGAGATTGTTGATATTTTGAGCACGTAAGTAAATTTTGATCTAGCACTTTGATTTCGATTAACTACTATCACAAACCGGTAAAGCTTTCGCTTTTTTGACACAAACTAGTCATTGCACATTGCCTGATCACAGTGTATACGAATTTTAGTGATATGATGTTTTTTTTTAAATTTACCGAGATAATTCTTATAAAGTCAAGCTCGGGGTAAATTGTAACAACACCTCGGGGCAAAATGTAACATGGTACTACTTACCCCGCTCAAACAAATATGCAGTTTACTGAAATATCACTTGCTTTCAGGATGAGAATGTATAAGAAAAAAACAAACAGAGGTTCTACTTCTAAAGAAGACATGGAAAAGCCCTTACACAGAGTTATAGACAACAAAGGGTAAATTCTCTCAGTGGCAAAAGCTTTAGACATGTGTCACGTGACTCTCATGAGGTATGTTAAAAAGTCAAATATTTTGGATGATCCTATCAAATGGAACAGTATAGGCTATCACGATCAGCAAACCACCAGTCTAGTAGAATATTCGAAAAGTGCTTTAAACATTTATTTCGGTTTGATTCCCAAGAAGCTTGGTAAATTGGCCTATGATTATGATATCAAAGTTCCAAACTCCTGAAAGTAAAACAAGTATGCTGGACAATATTGGCTGACAGATTTTCTACATAAAAATAGGGAGCTCTCTATTCGGACCCCAGAACCTACAAGCCTACAAAGAGCAACGAATTTCAATAGAGTGAATCTGTCCCTATTTTTTGATGAGCTAGCTAACGTTAGATACAGATATGGTTTAACTGCTTCCCAGATTCGGAATCTCGATGAGACGGGTGTAACGACCGTACAAAAAGTTAGTAAAATTATCGCCATAAAAGGAACCAAGCAAGTTGGTGGAATTACTTCAAGTGAGAGAGGGGTACTTTTCACTTTATGTACTACCATAAGTGCGATCGGAAATTCTATACCATCTATGTTTCTGTTTCCTAGAAAAAAATGTCACGATTATTTTATTAGAGATGGTCCCTCAGGGTCTATTGGAACAGCTAATGGTTCTGGCTGGATGACGACCGAAGAATTTTATAAATTTATGGACGTTTTTTGCTCATGTGAAGCCTTCGGAAGACCGTCCAGTCCTTTTATTATTGGACAACCATGAGTCCCATTTAGCAATAGAAACTATAAAATATGCAAAATAAAATTGGGTGTTGATGCCGTCATTTTCGCCCCACTGCTCTCACTATTCGCAGACCCTAGACAGGAGGGTATATGGCCCCTTCAAAAAGTATTTATCTTCTGTTCAAGATAGCTGGATGCGAAGCAACGCCGTAAAGTCGATGACAATTTATCAAATCCCTTCCTTAGTTCGTGATGCACTACCACTAGCAGTTACTCCTATAACAATATTGAAATGTTTTAAGGTTTCTGGCATAGAACCTTTCAACCGGGGAATTTTTAGCGACGATGACTTCTTACCCGCTTCTGTGACAGAGCATCCGCTACCACCACCACCTATATCCTCCCAAACAGATGATTTGAAACCTAATGTAACAACGACTGGCCTACCCCAAGAATGTTCACAGGCATCCACTTCTAAATGCTATCCTGCTCCTTTCAAACGCACCTTCAAAGACAAAGCTGCATTCTCTGCAGAGTTTATTTGGCCAGTCCCTAAAGCTGAACATAGGAACAAAACAAATAAGGGAAGAAAAAAACGAAAATCTGCCATTCTGACACACCAGAAAAAAATGTCCTAGAAGAAGAACAGAATAAACGGAAATCTAAAAAGCAGAAAGAAATCTTGAGGGCACAAGAGAAGAAAGCAAAAAAAAGATTTTGGTGGAATCAGAACAATACAAGACGAGCACTTTTGCTTAGTTTGCACTGAACCCTTTAGCAATAGCAAACCGAACGAACATTGGATTAGGTGCAGTGTGTGCAAAATGTGGTCACATGAAGATTGCACTGAGGGAAACTCTCCTTACATCTGCTAGAATTGCGATTCTGACAGTGAATAACTGATTATTATTACCTACATCAAGTTATCTAATGTTGTTTTATTAATATGTGTTTGCATTTATATTTTTCAGAGATGTTTTTTGTAGTCAAATGCATGTTAATATTTTTCTTTAAACAAATAAAACAGATGTGTTACAACTTACCCCATATGGTGTTACTTTTTGTCTCGGGCCGGGGCACATTGTAACAATGGGATAACTTTATTTAAAATGCCAACGATCATTTTATATATATATATATATATATATATATATCATCTCCCCTATGATTGAATTGGAAGGGGTATACGTTTAGGAGATACTGACTTTGGGAACGATAGACTTCGGTTTTCTACTTTCAATATCAAAACCTTTTTTTTTCCAGTCAATGGTAAATTCTGATAAAACATGTATAATTTGAAAAGACAATTGAAATACAATATTACTTCCACGAAAACAGGTAATTCATAAAAATGTTCATTATTGGCATTTATCTAATTTGGTTTTGGCATTAAATTTAAAAAGTCAGTAATGGCAATGTAACAGTTTTATCAAAATTATTCATTTCGTAATTACCTTCTGTTATATAAAAGACATTGTAAAATAGTTGAATACAAATTTTGGTATAAAAATTGTAAAATTACTAATTTTCATCAAGTAGCGAGTCGGCGTATTCATAATAATATATATTATTGAACGAAAGTCATTTTTTGTGGAGGACATCAGTTTTTAATCGACCTTTTTTGACATTTCTCGAAGGAGTTGAGCGAAAGAAAACCTATGCGTAAACTTAATTTTATCCATTTTTGAAAACGGAGGCAAATTTTAGCCTTTGTGTGGAATATTCCTAAGGAGCTACTTTATAGTGAAACACGTGTCACGGTTTTGTAAACTACTCATTCAAGTGTTACTTGATAAAAATAATAATATACTTTATTGTCATCAAGAATAAATCTTGTGGACAAAGCTTGAGAAAAATAAATATAAATGTAAGTATAGAAATATAAAATGTAAATATAAAAACACCTACAAAAAGGTGAAGTTAGAACATACACTATAGTTTAACTCGAAATTTTGTATCTTCATGGTTGTGTACAGATTTTTTCAAAAATATTATCAACACAAATAATAGACATGTAAATATATATATACTTATATGTAATATTATATAAATAAACACACCCATTGCACCAAACAATCAAACATTTATATCCAAACAAAAATATAAACAAAAATCTTATATAACCTAAATTCAAATATGCACATTTTGTCACGTAAATTTATCATTATACAGTTGAATCCAAAAATAAATATCCTCCTTGGTATAATAGAAGCATTATTAGAGATTTGCAGGCTAAAAGCAAAATCTGGCGCAAATACAAGCGTGATGTTGATGTGGCATACAAAAAATTCTTAGGTTAAATCTAGGAAGAAATACATATCAATCCCAACAGATTTTGGTCATTTATAAATAATAAACGAGGTAGCTCCAAAATATCACAAATACTCAATTTTGAAGGTCAATTGCTGGAGGGGCCCTCTAATATCGTAAACGGTTTTGCCAATCTTTTCAAACAATCTTAAACCGCTTCTTCCGATATT
>WOGJ01270009.1:0-11574 GCA_015342185.1 Leptinotarsa juncta
GTGATCCGTTGTCTGGTTCACCAGAAACGTCTAATGTGCCATCCACCGTGAATCAGCCTGTATATTCCCTTGGGGATTATTTAATTATTAATTGTATCCAGTTGCCTCTTGCATATCTATCTTTAATTATGTATCAGTTGAACATATTTCATGTGTTACTTGGAGATGAGTACCGTAACTGATATCTCGAAAATGCGAATAATCACAATAATCTATTCTGACATCCTTTAGAGAGACTAGACATATTCATATCATGAATATTACTGGAGTTTTTTCCCCACACCAAACCGTTGTTTAAACACCTCGACACGTGTTTCGAACACCAAGTGATCATCTTCAGGAGGAAGATCACTTGGTGATCGAAACACGTGTCGAGGTGTTAACAACGATTTGGTGCTGCGGAAAAACCTCCAGTTATATTCATTACTGCGCCAAAGGTTGCGAACATTGAATCACAAGTATATTCATATGATGAATAAATGTCTATTAGTAACGAATATGTAATTTTAAATTCAGTTCATCAAGTGATAAATAGATTTCAAACACTCAAAGACCTGAAGTATAAAAAGAATTATAATTGAAATTCACTAATACATCTTAATCCTACTCAAATATCAAAAAATAAAAAAGTATACTAAAACAGTCATTCGTTTTTATTATCACGGTCGCAATTTACTTATTATCCATGGTACATAGTTGGCAACTTTAGTGTATACTCCAGGCCATCCTTGCATTCCACACGGAGACGGACCGAATGAAACAACTCCAATGGAATACCAGTTAATCTCTCCATTTTCATCAGCGTATAGGCTCATCAGAGGACCCCCACTATCGCCTCTACAAGAATCCTTTCCTTTCTCGCCTCCCGCACAGACCTGAGACCCTTGGAGGTTGACACCAGCCTGACTATATATTCGAGAACAGTCTGAGTTAGCTTTCACAGGTACCTGAAAATGATTATTCAATTATTTTCTTTGTAAATTTTTACCTTCCACTATCATAAAATGAATTTTAATGAAGAACTGATTACAGGTGAAGAAAGGGTTAATTAAGTTCCACTTCATTTCAGCATTTTTTTTCCAAAATGTGTCTCATTTCAAAACTATTCGAAAAATTTCAAAGACGAATTGAAACATGAAATATGTCAAAATATGAATTTAAAAATATTACAAATCTGTCACAAGACAGCTAGGCACGTACGATCTTTTCTTGAGGAGTTATTTGATATACACATCTGTTCAGATACATATATGTTCAGATATACAAGCTGATATTTGGAGTGTACATCCCTTAACATGTGGTTTATGGTGATAATTTTTTTCGTTTAACTCGACAATCACCGTACGATTTCAAAACACGTTCTGACATTTTTGGTTTTGATGTTATCTCGTTGTTTGATAGCTCGAACTTTTGATGGCCTTGATGTTTCAATCTAAGTATTTGTTGTTCTTTTGTGTTGTTGAGCTCTGTATGTGTCAGAACATATTTCAACTTTTTTCTGTTTTATAAAAAGTTCTAACATCATATAATCATCTTATCATATATTCAGATAGTTGATGTTGCAGTTCATACTGCATATTTATTTCCTATCGAATTTACTGTAGAAACTCCTGAAGATATCATCACCAGAAGACGATTCTAAAATCATATGAATCTTACTGCTGGCTAAGAGTAAATTTTCACTTTCGCCAATGAAGATCAAATTTGTTTAAAATTTGTTTAAAAATCTGTTTTTCCGTTAACCAGCTGTCGTACCCCTACGAACGACAACCCTCAGAAGTCGAAACTTGTGCGAGCTAGTGACACAGGTAATCAAGTGAGTATTGGTTATTTTATTTCACTTCCTATTCTTATAATGAGAATACCCACTTTGATATCTGATATTGATCAGGTTTCCACCTGTGATTATTATATAAATAAGAAGCAACTGGTTGTTTGAAATGAGATCTTTGTCGCTCTTCATGGATCTATAGCCCTTTTGTCATGTACAGGTTTTAACAATTTCTAGGATTCCTCACTTATTCTGTAAATGTTTTCTAAAATATGTAGAGTGATACTAGACTTATGTGGCCTAAAATGAAGAAAAATAACAGGCAAGAAATTGTAACCTCGTCAGTTTTGTTGTCGACAATAGTAGAAACTGTCAGGGATGTTTCTGAAAGTGCTAGTATTTTTCCTTCATAAATCAAATTCCCAACACTAATTGGAATTTACTATAACCTGAACAGACACATCAGATAAGACACGGCATGGGTTAACCAATGCCGTACAGTTTATACATTTTTTTTGTCGTATTAGACAAAATTAAATACCGGCAAAGATTTGCTCGAAGTTTGAGTGATCTGGTTTTCATACTTCTTGAGAGTAGCTTTCACATCGGAAATCGTCTTAGGCAGCGAGTTTTTTGGTATTTCATTATGATAACCAAGAAAGAAATGGGATCTATGAACATTGACAAAGTTTTCATTCCAAACCAAATGTTATTCTACCACTCAATAATTATGTATATAAGATATCATTATAGGTAGTTATTCATACATAAATTGAAAGTGGAAAACAATAACCAATTAAAACAATAACTAATACCAAGAATGCATTCATGAAGCTTATCTGATTCACTTCCTTTGATGATCCTCATTATCAAAAGTGATAAATAACCCCGATTTATATAAAAGCTTTCAGTAGTAAGATTTGTTTTCAGTAATTTTCTGATGATACTGACTCGATCAAAGAATGTTAACTTCCACGGCCGGCGATAACTGAGAAAAAATCTATTTTCCGGTTTTTATGGCCGTGGTTTGCAGGTTTTAATGCCTGAGGTTTCGTCTAATACTGCGGTAGACATTATCAAAAAGTGTTTCAATAGATCAATTTCACACCAGAGGTTCGTGTTTCATTCATCAAGACATTGAACACTCTAAAAGCAAATCCAAATATGCATTTCACCATCAAAACTACGTGATGTTTTGTAGTATTTTGAACCTTTCTGTTCTGTTGGAGTGGCGGTTTATTATTATCTCTTTCAACACTTGTACGATGGTTTGATAAGGCGATAAACTTCAATGAAGTATCATTGATGAAATCTATTTTGGATGCATATAGATATAGTAAAAAATGAATAGTTATATGACAATCAAATGACTTGACAAACTGCAACACTAATTCTGATTCAACAATCACCCTTCTTGAAACAGAGGAATGGAAAGTGGTAAAATTTCAACAGAATATCAGACAATACGCTGTCAAGGCTAGTCAATACTTACATCAAGTTTCAGTTTCACAGAGCTCTCTGACCTGGTTTCGGTTTTACCCCAACCAGCCACTGTCAGTTTTTTTCCAACGAAATTTTTGGTTTGATCATTTGTAGTTTTTGGCAGACAGATTGGTTTGACGTTAGCTGGAAAAAGTAATTATTATTTTTATAGTATTAATGAAGTTTCACTTTGGAATAACGTTGATCTATAACTGTTCTCCTTTTATTTTTCTGATCTCAAAAAAAACAATTCAAATTTATGTAGGAAATATTTTTCTCATCATCATATGTTACACAATAGTCCAGATTTAAATGAGAGAATAATTGAATCATATTCGAATAATGAATTAGAAAACAAACACCATGAATAATAGAAACTGCTTTTATTCCCTATAAAATGTGTGTTCAACTATAAAATATTCTACCTATTTTCTGACCAAACCGCATTCTCTCATACAACCGTCGAACTGAATTATTTGCTTTCAGAGAGGACTTATTTTTTCATCAAAATATATATCTTCTATGCGGTGAAATGAATATAGAGCTCAGTTTCCCTGAAACTTTCCCTGAAACTATTTGCTACAAAAAAATTTTGTAATGGTTAACGGATCCCACTCGGAAAAACTTCAGTACTGGATTGAATAATGAAAAATTCATATGGTGGTACATCTTATAGTCATAATTATTCGCAGAATGGGTATTCTGCTAATCAATCGAATCTTGATTTCACTTACTTTTTATATTAACCAAGAAGCAACATTGTAATAACTGCGAGCAAGTTCAACTAAAGAAACATCCCCATTAAAATGTATGATCACTACCACAATATGAGGTTCATAAGTAAATATACAGCTGTAATGTTGAAATCTCATTAGGGGCCGTTCAAGTATTACGTGAGCACTAGGTATGGGGGCGGGGGTCTTTGCTTTGCTTATTTTGGATGACATGGGGGTAGGGGAGTCTAGATGATGATTACGTCATCGGTAGTTATTTACTTTTTACACGAATGGCAACCCTCAAATTGTCTTTGCTTGAAAACGAAACGCATTTTCGGGGATTCCCGCAAATAATGCATACGTTTAGGCACTCGCTTTAGAACCGAGTAGGGGAATTACCGCGCGCTGTTCACTTGTCTAAATTTCCCCTATAAGTGTATTGTTTCGTTTAGATACTCTAGCGAGTAGACGTATTGTAAGCATAGAAAACATTTGTGTTACCATTGATTTCATTAGCCAAAGTTTAATGTTTAAATAAGATGTCGTTTGAAATAGAAAAATCCAAGTTATACCAAAATTTGTTTGAAAGTTTTAAAAAATCTCATACAAGTATGAAAGTACAAAATGTACAAAAGTTAGTTAACGAAGTGTGGCGAAATTACAAATTACAAGCAAAATCCGACAAGGAACTAGATATTATTGTATCTAAGAGAATCGAAGAAGAATTGCAACACTTTGAGCGACATGATCTCAATGCATTGTTTTTAGCTACCAATGCTCCTGGAAGAAGTGCGAATAACAGAGTAAAACGCAGAATGACTCCTCTTAGTTGGGAACTGGCTGGTTTAATATTACCTCATGACAATTCTGCGTCTCATTTGGATGAACGTGGCGTCACAATTGATGAACATTTAGAAAGATCTAATTTCGAATTTGCAGGAAATGTATTAGCTGAAGTATGGAGTTCAATGGAAATTGATGACTATAATGTTAATGCAAAATATGTTGGGGCAGGTGAACAAGATCTTCCTGATTTTCCAGACATTAAATGGTATTCAGAACATGTGCGTGAAAGCCGATACTTGCTTCAAATTGTAAAATGCAAAAATACAAAATGCTGTCATCCAAGAAGTGGCCTATTTAGATTACTTGACAACCGGTTTCTTCCACCACCTGTAAAAGTAAAACAAACAATTGATGACATGGTTCTGGATGAAGGAGGGCAATTTCTTAATCTTCCAGACAATTTAGCTCTACGCTCAAGTGCTTCACTCAAAGATTACAGCTATGTGCACAATACCACCACATCGTTCAAATTTGCGAACCAATTTTTTGGCTGAAAACAGAAACTTTTTACAAAAGTAGCAAAAAATGACGGCTATCTGTACACTTTCTGCGATGAGAATTAAAAATTCAGCATTTACTGAAGACAACTTTACTACCATGTACGTTTTACTATTAGGCTACTTTTTGATGTAAATTAATTGGAGCCAATGGCTAATGTTACCCCTAATATTGGGTTGGAACAGTACCACCTAATATTCTTACCAGTTCTGGTCAAACCATGCATCTCAGTATAGGCATATTCAATAATTACTTCTGTTAGTTTAGAAGGCTATTTTTCGGAAAATGCTCATCAAAAGATGATGAGTTAGGGTACCACTGGAAACAAAATTGAACGCTAACCAGAATAATATGCCACTTGACTCCCCTTCTCATTTGAAATTATAAGGGTAACATCTACCCCTCCTAGGAGGTTTAACCACAAGGGCTACAAATAGTTCTTGAAAGTGTACTAGTTGACAATAAAATTGACCTGTTTTCTCGATTCCGCATATTGTTTACTGAAAGGAAGATATTAACGGTGGGAAGTTTTCAAATTGACATCCTATAGAATAGCAACCATGCTTGGAAAATATATCAATAATATCGAAACTGAAAACACTGATCAATACAATTCGTTGGCAGGGTATATTTAGTCGATGTGTTGTCACATAATTTATTTGTCAATTAATTATGTGTTTTTCACTAGTCCTTTTAGATTGTTTTTTTCATCTCTTATGATTAAATTGACATTTTCATTCTCCTTTTTTCTCACTTCCTTATTCACAAAGTTTCTCTGTGAAATTTACACTACACGTAATTGTCTTCGATTTTTAATCCTTCGTTTTATCATTATTTACTCTACTGTGTTTGAAAACTCAACGAACCCTATTTCCATTGTGGATCAATTGAACAAGTTGAAGAAACTTTTTACAACTGTTATATTTTCAAGTAATTAATACTTACATACCTTCATTTTCAGTAATTAACCTGATTTTTTGTCATTTTATGTATCATATGAATCATTGTTAGTTTTCGTGTGATGCTTCCATAAATATATTAAGAGCAGAAGCCGCTTCTCAGAAGCTTGGAACACTGTTCCGAACCAGAAAACTGTATACACCTCAGCAACTTTTGATGCTTTATAAAGCTCAGATAAGACCTTCTGATGTATGGAGTTCTGATGTATAGAGCTCCGCCCCTAAACATATCCTGAAGCTGCTGGATTCCATCCAGAACACATTCGCGAACATCACTTGCAACCTTGATAGTCTGGAACATCGAAGAGAGGTTCGAGATTTGTTACTCTTCTATAGATACTTTCACGGGAAGTGTTCAAATGACTTGACACATTTGATTCAAGCAAAAGCGGTACATATCAGACGGACTGTGACTGCTCATCGTTTTGAGGTTTAACTCAGTACATCTCGAACTTCACCGTTCAAGAACTCTTTTATTTGGAAAACTGTGTTTATGTGGAATAAACTTCCTAAGCACATTTTGCAAATGGATTTAATCTGCAGCGATTCAAATCCAATGTGAATCATCACTTTCGTACAGGCACCGCACTTATAGCGCCTTGAAGATTTTCCTGTAGTGCTTGTGTTTTGCCCTTGAAAAAAAAAGTTGTGTCTTTCTGTCTCTCAGTTAGTCTGCCTGAACACGATAAACTAAAAAGTAACCAAAGAATTTTACCAAATGCATTAATATTTAGTGTGAATTGGTTGAAATTAAATTTGATAGTTATTTGAGTGAATTTTATCGAAAGCCATTCTAATTACAACTAACTGGGGTAGCCGGCCTCCCTCAGGGAGTTGATATAAGATTGTGCAAAATAGAATAGACTTGGGACTAAATTTAGTCCTAACACCAAACCCTTATTTTAACCACTTCTTCACGTGTTTCAATCACCAAGTGATCATCTTTAAGAGAAAGATTAAACTCATCATCCTCTGAAAGGTGATCACTTGATGATTGAAACACGTATGGAGGTGTTGAAAATAACGGTTTGGTGTTGGGACTAAACTCCAGTAATACTCAGGAATACACGAGATCTAGCTGTTAAATAGCGAGATTGCGCGCCTAGAGAGCGCCCTCGAGGGGTGGAGAAAAAACTATTAGTGCGTTGGGTATCTGGAAAGCTTCTCTATTAATTTACCAAAACACGTTTTTGTCACAAATACAGTATTTGTGCTATAGCGGTTTCAAACGATCCTGTTTTTTCTCGTGCCGAAAACCATGTGTGACGAAAAACAGGAGCAACATATCACACTTGAATTTCTCTTTAAATTGAAAAAAAATCCGACTGAGTGCTATAAATTGTTTGCAAGAGGTCTATGGGGACAATTTTCTATCTCTTACGCGTGTTTTTGAGTGGTGTAAACGCTTCAGTGCGGGCCGAGAGAGCAAGGATGTCCAAATCAAAATTCAAGACAATGTTGATCGTTTTTTTCGACATTAACGGTATCGTGATGATTGAATAGGTTCCAGAGGGTCAAACTTTCAACCAGACTACCTATTTGCCAGTTTTGGCAACACTGCGAGAACGAGTTCGTAAGAAACGGTCTGGTATCTGTGAAGCGGTATTTGGCCGATAAACGCACTCCAGTGCTCAAACACACACCGTACTCGCCAGATCTGGCAACGTGGAACTTTTTTTTGTCTCCGAAGATAAAATTTACTTTGAAAGAGACTCAGTTTGAGTTGATGGAGTCGGTAAAGGCCCTCACCAAATAAGACTTCCAGCACTGCTTCGATCAATGTAAAGAACGTATGGAAAGGTGTTTGGTGAGAGGAGGGGAGTATATTGAAGAGGAGCATTCGAATATAGAATAATTTTTATAATAAAAACCTTTTTGATAACCAGTCTCATCTTTAATAGCCGGACATCGTATGTTCTTGTACCCGTTTGTTTCCTTAGCTTCATTCCCAATTTCTATATATTGCATAAATAATATTCTTTTTGATACATTTTTTGAACTACTTAAATGATTTTTTAATTACATTGCTTCTTGTTTCGTGTCATTGTAAGGCTATTCCTTCTCTGGCGAAAATATCCATAGAGGAGGGTCAGTGTATGAAAGAATTGATTGGAAATCTGAAAATATTCCAGAAGTGAAGAAAGTAAAATTACAATATTCGAATCAGTTAGTGAAAAGTGAGAAATTAAATGATAGGAATATGGCTATAATGAATGAATTTAAAAAGTATGAATTGTAAATCCTGGCGTGTCAGTGTTGAATTTATTTTCGATAAATTTTGAACAGAAACAACCTGACCAACATATTAACTATTAATGACAACTAACATTTTCATGAATATGGATAACTGTGGCAAATGAAATGATCTTATAAATACACAAAAATATATATAATTGAATTTAATCTGAATCGCATTTTGAAACTCTCAAGATAACAAAAACATACTTTCGGACATTTTATATTTCATCACCATCTATGAAACGTCAATAATGTACGATAACCCATTCGAACTTTCAATTTTCGAGAAATAATAGGAAGAGAGTGAATACGTTTCACAATGTTTCGTGTGAATTTTCATCAGTCAAAAATTATGTATTGTAGAAATGAGAATTATTCATTTTAATTTTTTATTTGTAATGCACTCTTTGGAATTTCATCAGTTCGGACTTTCATTGTCTAATCTAATATAAATTGATTTGAAAACCCTGGAAAAACAATTATAAAATTAGTAAGATTATCCGAAAATAACAATTTTAATAAATAAAAACTGAATTTACAAAAAATTAACATACAAGCTACAAACAAACAGATAAATTGTTTTTCATTTTTGCTAATAATAATTTTTAATCTTTATTTTTTTCAGCTTTCATTAATATTTTAATTTTATCTGTTTGGTTGTAGCTTGTATGTTAATTTTTTGTAAATTCAGTTTTTGTTTAATAAAATTGTTATTTTCGGTTAATCTTACTAATTTTGTAATTGTTTTTTCAGGGTTTTCAAATCAATTTATATTAGATTATACAATGGAAGTCCGAACTGATGGAATACACCACAAAACATTGTCAACCACTTTCAAACAAACGTCGAACTACTTGCGTTGATAGGTCTACACCAGCTCCACTATTCCCGATCTGCAGATTCTTTCTCGTTAGATCTTTGTACTCGCTGATGCGGCCTTTGAATGGTTTTTTGCTTTCATTTATAGGAATTCTCGTATTGACTTGGTATCTAGTAGATGCAATGGACCAATTCTTCGTATGCTTGTTGTCTTCTGTCTTCCTTGGTATGTCCCAGTTCTTTAACAAAACATCTCTTCCCGTTACAGTGACTGACTACACCATTTATCAGGGTTCAAATGATTTTCTCTATTGGTAGATTAGTGTTGGTTGATTTCTTTATTCAGACACTGTCTTGTGTGAGTTGGTTTTCTATATACGGATTTTTCGCACTTGTTAGAAACCCTGTTCACCGTCATATCTATAAATGGCAATCTATTGTGATACACAAAACTGTACAGGTCCACGTCAGCTTGATTTTATTCTATATCATCCAGACTTTTCTTCAATAGCCAACCAAATCAATCGTTACATGTGTACGTTGGCTATAACCGATGGAACTGGCGATCCCATGACAATCCATCTTACGTGAGGAATTATCTCCTCAGTTGAAGATATCAGTTCCAGATACAGCATCCTAGTTACTTTATGATTACTTCTATCCACATGTTGTCATCATCAAATATTACCCCGTCATCGAATAATTACCTCCGAATAAGATTTAGTGCATTATTCCCGAAGTGTTGATATGTTTCATTTGTTCTTTTCTCATGTTATATGTCACATTAGTGACTGCCGGAATCTCGTCCCGTAGAAAAATGCTATTGTTCACTCATTTTGTATGCTTATCGTTTATTCATATCGATATATCCCAAAACTCACATGTATGTTAGTATTTTATAATACTGCTGACCGTGTTCTGAATTCATATATACCGTATCCGTGATATGATTGTGATGTATCCCAGTAGAGTAGGAAGGATTTCGGTCTCTGAAAATGTTTCAAAACAACGGAAAATGAAGGTTCATTCAAAATGAATAATTATCACTTTGTATATTTTCAAATGAGTTCAACCATTTCAAGAAGCAATTATTTTAGTAAGAAATAGGTATTTCAGTTGAACGTTTCTTCAGTCATTGCAATTATTTTTTGTCGCATGCATGTTGTTTTTGTAAGTGCAAAACAAAAAAATCTTTGTGTATATCATAAGTTCGGACTTCCATTGTCTAATATAATATAAAATAACAACTTTATTGGACAAGAAACTGAAAATACAAAGGAATAACATACAAGCAACAACCAAACAAATAAAAATTGAAATATTTCAAACCAAATTATGTCACAAAGTTTCGATTGTTAGTATCCACAATCGTTTTCGGATGATAACGGGACTTATTCCTCCGAGATTTGACTATTTATAGGTCATTCAAGTGCTTTCACCTCTCTCCTCTTTTCTCTTTCTGCTTCATTGGTTTTAGCGGGAGTTGGTCGTTTTTCGCTTGATTAGAGGTTTCCATATGTTATGTATCTCTACGCTAGCTTGATTAAATACGTGGTTGAACAACATAAACGCAACTTCTTAGAATTTTCTCCTAAACCAGTATTCTTCCTTGTGGATGATTTCAGCTCAGCAATGCGAACTCTCTCCTGGCCTCTTAGTTTCACCGATGTATGATTCTCCGCACTCGCGGGGTATCCGGTAAATACAATTATTGGAATCGTAGTCCGCCTTTGGTGGCCTGTTTTCGTGAGGCTGCTACGGATAGTGTTCCCAGATCTGAGGCAAGTCGTGATGTTATATTTGAACCCAATACGTCTTATCCTTTCCGATAATCCTCTGATGTAGAGAATTACAAGTACTGGTTGTGGCGGCTTCCCTTCCTTGTGGAGTTCTTGCTGTCTTCATTGTGATAAATGGAGGAAATACTCACAACCAGAAATTGTAATATTTTGGTGTTTCAAATAATCCATTAATTGAAGATGCATGTGAAAGCAGGTATTAGCATGATACAATATCAATCTGTGTTGACTTTTTATTCATTACTCCAGTAACCACAGTGCCCGACTCTTTGAAAGAAACTCCTATGTAAAAGTAACTTTTGGAAAATTGTTTGAAATCATCCTTAAAAATAGGCTTTATGAGTATTTCCTGAAGTACAAGTTATTTAACCCAAATCAATTCGGATTTAGGAAATCATCCTCCACCATCAACGCAGTCAAAAAAGTAGTCGAAAATATAATAACTT
>WOGJ01270293.1:0-10741 GCA_015342185.1 Leptinotarsa juncta
TTTGACACTCTGTGTTTGAGACATACTTTACAATTCAGGACAGTATCTTCTATTTCCCTACACATACTAGGCCAAAAAAAAGATCGTTGATACACAATAAAAAGAGGGTTGGAGACAATATGGATCCCTGGGGAACACCAGCGTTGATCGTGAAAGTATTCGAGAGATATCCATTGATAGCTACTGGCAAGGAACGTTCTTTTACGAAGATGAGTATCTTTATCTGTAGAGTAGGGAAGGTGAGTGTTAACCCACGCACTTAGGCCACATGTGACATGGCTGAGTAGCCATACACAAAAATGATTCGACAAGCCACAGCATCGAAGTTTGGCCAGTAAACCCTCATGTCACACATGGTCAAAGGCCTTAGAAATATCAAGTGCAACAGCTCTTGACTCTCTATGTTTTTCGATTGCGTTATTTTAAATATGGGTGACATACGATAGAAGGTCGCCTGTATTGATGATTGCTCAAAATGTTGAAACCTTCCAAATATTTGAGGACATGATGGTTTACGGAATTCTTTATGATTTTTGATATCAGTTGTAGTAAAGCACCTGGTCTATAGTTATTTGGAAGAGTTTTCTTGCCCGGTTTGGGAATATGCTGAACGCGAGCAATCTTCCAACGAGAAGGAAAAACATACAAATTGATGTTGAAATACCAATGTTGATAAAGTATAAATTGAAGTATATGAATTACTAGTCCTATTACTCACTAGTGAACACGAAGGAGAAGGTATGGTTGTCGATCGATATAATATATGGTAGAATGACATGTTTTCAAAAATATGAGATATTTCATGCTAGAGGGAGGTATACTTACATGTTTTCAAGTAAATGTATGTTTCCCAGATTTTTCTCCATAAATTGTTGGTTCAATTGAACAGTATTTAGCAATAATTCATTATTTATAGTGCTACATTCATAATCAAAACAAAAAAGTGAAAAGTATGCCAATATGTTGTCAATACCTTATATTGACGCTAATTCCTCAGGGACCCACGTTGTCTCTAATCGCTTTCTTTTTTGACTAATTCAGATTTCTGCAAGATTTTCACTATAGAGTATTTACGAAACCTTTGCCAAACGATAGCTTCCCTAAGCAAGAAAACGTTTTTGCAAGCCTTTCATAGTGAATATTTTATTTTGAGTTCTGATATGGATATTCATCAAGTATCGGCCAGTTCCATTCAACCTTTTTGTTATTGTACATGAACAACCTGCCAAATGGACACCAAATATCCTTATTATCTCCAATTTTTTCTATTATACATCAACCATCTATTAGAAAATTAGAGAAATTCTCATATCCAATTGATTATTTTGCTGACAACACCACACTTGTCTCTCTTTTTCATTTGGATGCTCAAATATCACCTGCTAATGCACATCTTCAGCGATAAGTGACCACAAGATCTTTTTTATTTAAATGAAGATCTGGAAAAATTTATTAAGGTGCCAGAAACCAAATAGAATTTAATGCTACGAAAATATAAGCATCGGTTTTCTCAAAGAAGGTGCTGTGGCAGACAAGGAAATCATTACAATTCTGCACACAATTTAGGTACCAATATGTCTTGGCACAATTTCATTACTGAAATAGCAAATATGCAAAAATTTAGAACAATATTTTGAACCAAAGAGCTAATGCTCCATAAAGCTCAAATTAGACTCTTTGGAATATTGCTCACATACATGTAGCTCCACCCCTGAGCCATTTTGTTATCCAGAACATCGAAGGAAGGTTGGAGAACTGTCTCATTTCTATAGTCACACGGAAAGTGTTCGACTGACTTGACCCGCTTGTTATTCACTGAGTCATATTCATATGTTTTCAGAATACAGGTACTCTCCGTTTCGAAATTGAACTCGAGTTCTTATTTCTTTCTTCCAAGTGACAATAATCTACATCGATTTGGATTCAAGGCAAATCACTGCTCTCGCATATAGGTACTATTCTCCGAACATTTTAAGGATTTTTCTGTAGTGCTTATGAATATCCAAAAGAAAAAATAGTTGCTAATGTACGTCTTTGAGGCATCAAAAGTATCTTTTAAAAACATGAAAGTGATGATATGGTTACTGCCTCTTATCTTTGAGAAACAAATGTGATCGAATGCGACATTTGTGACCGAACGCAACATAATACAAAAAACACACAATTTCACTAACCGCTTCCATAAATTTATTGGTTAATGAATGGGATATTTTTTTGGCGTAATTATTTGGTTCGAAACTTAAAACCTGGTTTAGAATTGGGATTCAGTTTTCACTACAATCATCACAAATGACCCGGATAGTCTGGAGCATCAAAAAAGAAGATACAACTCGATCTCCTAGACCATTGAGATCAGAATAGTTCTCAACTATTATGTCTGTAACCTTTGGAAACAAAGAAACTACATTGAATGATACTTGTTTATTATTTCAAAACCGAACAGCTCAGGTACTGCTGGGTCGGGGAACTACACCCTGTCGTTCAAGGCCAACGCAATAATTTCTTTTCACTTTTTGAGTGTTTTTCACTTCTGTGAAACTATCTTGGGTAATGAATTTTTTGACAACTCATTGTAAACCGTTCTATTCAATATATCAACAACTTTCTGATATACAACATATTTCTGCTTCAATCTGATGATAACCTTTCTTTCTCTAAGAATTTTTGTTGCATTAGTAGCAATTTGCGTATTGGAAACTTTCCAAATAAATATTTCAAATGTCTTCGCTAATCTGGAGTCCCACTCTCAAACAACTTTCCTCGGAGGTCCCCATTCAGAAAGTCGAGTACTTCATTATCACAATATTTTGTTCATTGTTTCTAAGTTCAAGGTAAAACATGACATTTTTGGAATCAATCGAGGCCCTATGAAAATTTATTTCTGAAGTTAATCCCATTATTCTATCACATATGCAAGTTTTTTCGAAATTTTAATATCCATTGTTTTATTATATCTAATGAATACTTTTGAAAAATATTTCTAGGGTATTACATATAATCATTATTGAAAACCCTTTCATACCAGCGCTGATTTTCAGCAAGTAGAAGAAAATATTTTTAATGAATGTAGAAAAAAGATCCGCCTTCAAATTTTACTTTTCTATTATTGATAATAATAATGGTATTTCAGTATTCATGAAAATAGTATATGTCCATATAATATATGGTATATTTGAAAGTATACGGTTTACGAAACCTCAACACATGTTTCACTGTACGACATCTTCACTGGGCGTGATCAATACTTTATATTTATATATGCAAACGGAAGTCCCGGAAAAATTTTTTGTAACATACCCAAGAACACAAAACTGCAGGTAGATTTTGAAACAGGTCAATATCAACACGGCGTCTGGCCCTGATGAAGTGCCCGTCATCGTATATAAAAAGTGCGCAAATGAACTCGCACCAGTATTTTGCAGACTTTTCAGCCTGTCTTACAAAAAAGGGGTTATTCCTTCTTGTTGGAAGATTGCTCGAGTTCAGCCTATTCCCAAAAAGGGCAAGAAAAATCTTCCAAATAACTATAGACCAGTCGTTTTGCTATCAGTTATATCAAAAATCATGGAAAAAGTCGTAAACAACCATACCCTCAAATATTTGGAAGGCTTCAACATCTTGAGCGATCATCAATATGGGTTTCGGAAACAAAGATCAACATGCAACCTTCTATCGTATGTCACCCATATTTGGAATAACGCAATCAAGAAATATAAATAATCAAGAGCTATTGCGCTTGATATTTCTAAGGCCTTTGACCGTGTGTGGCAAGAGGGTTTGCTGCCAAACTTCGTTGCTATGGCTTGTCGGATCATTTCTGTGTATGGCTCTTCAGCTTCCTGAAGGGATGTTCCATGCAAGTGGCCGTCGATGGATAACTCTCGAATACTTTCACCATTAAGACTGGTGCTTTCCAGGGATCCATATTGTCTCAAACCCTCTTTTTATTGTATATCAACGAGTCATTGGAAAAAACTAAGAATCCAATATATTGCTCTGCTGACGACAGCACACTTGTCTCCTCATTCCATTGGGATTCCAGGACATCGGCTACAGAGGCACATCTTCACTGGCAATAGGAGGTTGCATATCTTAATGAAGATCTAGAAATGTTTTCGAATTGGGGTGAAAATAACCAGGTTCAATTAAATGCCACACAAACCCAGGCATCGATTTTCTCCAAGAAGATAAATGTCCTCGAATAATGTCAGATCTGACAATTCCGCTTTCAGCTTCGATAAGTTTGTTGGGGGTTAAAATGGACACCAATATATCTTTGCACAATCATGTTGCAGGAATTGCAAAGGATGCTTCTCAAAAGCTTGGAACACTGTTCCAAACCAGAAAACTGTATACACTTCAGCAACTTTTGATGCTTTATAAAGCTCAGATCAGACCTTCTTTGGAGTATTGCTATCATGTATGGAGCTCTGCTCCCAAACATACCCTGAAGTTGCTGGATTCCATCCAGAAAAGAGCCATTCGCCTGATTGGAGACATCACGTGAAACTTTGATAGCTTAGAACATTGAAGAAAGGTTGGAGATTTGTCTGTAATTAAGTGACTTGGCACATTTGACTCCACCAAGAGCGGTACATATCAGAAATACGATACGGGCTGTGGCTGCTCATCGTTTGGAGGTTCAACTCAGTATACCTCGAACTTTACTGTTCAAGAACTCTTCCATCTGGAGAACTGCGATTATGTGGAATAAACTTTCTGGAAACGTTTTTGCAAATAAATTTAATCTCCAGCGATTTAAGTACAATGTGAATCGCTACTTTCGCACAGGCACCGCTCTGAAAGCGCCTTAAGGATTTTCCTGTAGTGCTTGTGTTTTGTACCCCAGAGTTCTAACCACTACTCCAAAAAACAAAAAAAAACAAGTTAATATGAGATAAACCTATCTGAGTTCCTGATCACTTTTGAAGAATATCAATGTTTCCGCCACGTTACAAATTTCAAGTAGGATACACTCGTTTTCACTTTCCGAGACCATTTCTTCATTCTCGTTTTTCGTTAGATACTATATATTTTTGAACGAACTGGCAGGTCAATGATTAAGTTTGACACTTGAGAACATATTTTTAACATTCCCAATGCTTACTTGCAATTGGCAATATGAACTGCGAACTTATGAATTTGCTCATCTATGATTGACCTCGAAGGTGGTGAGTTAGGATTTTAGTCAACTGTGATTGATTCGAAGTTGTGAGCTACTCACCTTACAAGAAAGAGTCAAATACTTTTTCAATAGTCATAGAAAAAAAATTCTTAAATTCTTCGACACTGAAATTTTGGATTCCACCATGCATTTTATATTGAACTTGAATTGATGTAATTTTTATTTTGGTAAATGATTTCTTGGTTTTTTCATTAAATGGTCCTTGAAATTTGGATTATTTAAAATGTATCGGTTTGGTCATTCTCATTCAATATCTCATGAATTTTGTGAAAATACTTTTGAACTTTTTACCCAACTTCACCTCCATTAAACCTTCTCTGCAACATAAAATTTCGTTGTCAACCTCAGACGAGATGTATATGGTAACACCTAGGGGTATGATAAATAAGACTTTCACGCCTTATAGAACTATCAACACCAAGTATAGTTATTGAGGAAACGATTGGTACAAAGATTACTGTACAAATTCAGGCTACTTTCTTTAAGTAAACATAATTTTCGTTAAACAAAATGCGACAAGAAGAGATACAATAGTTATGGTAATATATACTTATTCTCCAACCTTTCCGATACATTTTATTTGGTGAAGACAAATATACAGAGCCATTTTTCAAATTTTGGAAGTTAAAAATGTATACTGTTTACACTATATTTTTGTCGAACATTTGATTTTTCATTTATCTGAATCACCGCGGAAAAGTATTGTGTTTTATTTGGTGATAGAGCTCTCAAAGCCCTCATTTCAGTGTATTATGGGAGGCAGGAATGAAATCCGTCAACTCTCAATTTCCAGAATTATTTGTGATCAAATTCTCACGTATGAGGAGTTAAATAAGCTTCTTGTATAAATCAAATCCATTGGAAATTTAATGAAAATCTGACATACCAGTTTGAATTGTGAATATTTTTAGTATAGATTAGGTTTGGGGGAAAATACCTTTTGGCTTTCTACTTGTCCATCATGAAGTCAGTAACTCCAATTATAATTCTTCACAAATATTTTTAGATCAGGTAGTGAATAATTTCTTTCTGATACAAATTGGACAAAAAAGTTCAACCAGAACAACTATGAACATTATTACGCACAAATCACTTTTTAATCAGTTTGTGTACTAAACAGTCATGATGGAATTGAAACAGAAATCATTCATAAGAACTCTAAACAATATATTATATGAAAAAGTATTGATAAAAATTCAGTTTCGAGCGAAGACACCTGTCTACACTTTCTCATCAGCACCTTTCTGGATAACTTCAAAAGAAGAAACATATTTGTTGTACAAAATCATGACTTTGTCACTGGAAGAGACACTTTCAACTTCTTTTCCTGTTGAATCAGTTTGCCTACAAATACTGAAAATGAATGAACATTCTTGGAGGCAATTAGTGCAGCGTTTACATTACGGCTTTTGGAGCCGTAAATAAAATGCCGTTGCATGCAGGTGAGGGGTTATGTTCCATTTCATCCATATTTCTGTTGAACATATTCTGTTTGTCTGTATCAATATCCATTTGCCATTTATCGCGAAAACGTCTTTTTATTCCAAACAATGGGTGTGCACGCTTCTTTAGCGGAATCAGTTCATTTTTTATGTCGTTAGCGATTTTCTGATCAGTGATGTCCAAAATGGAGATAAAAAACCACAGTCTTGATTCGTAAAATCAATTACTAACGAATTCAACCGTTTGTAATTGCATTGAACATATCAGTTCATAACATATTTAACTGTTCTTTTCAATCTCCAATATTATTTCGGAACACTGTTAATTTCTTTCATTTATACATCAATGTGTTTGTTAAAATTGGTGAGTAAATATTCAGATTACCTCTCACAGCAAGCATTACTGTAGCTGTAGAAGGAAAAATAAATATTATGCAGTTTAGTACAAAGTGCAAAGTAACCAGCGTTCCTTCAAATTGTTTCAAACAAAATATGATGAAAATGGCCGATACATGGTGAAAACATAACATATTCAAGTAACACTCAATTGTGACCTTTTCACAGTTTACAAAACCGCATTACGTGTCTTGCTATAAAATATCTTCCTCAAGCGTTTTTATTCAGTGAAAATGTCACAATTGAAGTGTTATTTGAATGAACAAAAAGTATGTATTTGTGAGTAAATCGTCAAAGTTGAATAAAAGCTTAAAACAAAGATATTTTCTAACTGTTGTTGCAACTTCCATTTAGAAACATTTGAAGGGAAATGTTTTCACACTACAATTTTTTCTCAGGACGCTTTCACTACACGGTAGCTTCGTCAGTTGGACTGGAGCTTGAATTTATCAATTTCTAATAATTCCAAAAGATTGAGTTTCAAACCTTTCCCTTCCAAATATAATACGCCATAATCGTCACGCATACTGCGAATATGGAAATGGTCTTCACATTCTGTCACTTTTATTTTTTGGGAAAAGTTTCTCCCTGTTTTCCAATATAAAGTTTTGGTCAAAACTTATATACTCCTGATCTATGCGACACTAAAGTATCATCCCTATTGTTTTTAATGAATTCGCTTGAATTATTATTTGTTCTGTAAGCTACGTCCAATCTTTTTATTTAAAAAAACGGGCGTCTTATGTAGTGGGTTCACCAAAGTAAGTCGAAATGCAATGACGCTTGTTATTATTTCTTGAAGTGGAATAGACCTGTTGACGATTTTAGTGTGTTTTACTGGTAGGGGTAGACAGTTAAGCAAGTTTGTCTAATTTGTCAATTCCACCAATTAAATTCACCACTGAAAGCAAGGTTAATAATTCAATAAAGTTTCTAGACGTGACTTATTACTAATATTAATCATAAACATGATTTTGCCTGTTCAAAACCTAATATTGACCAAACAGGAAGAACCTCTTGCAAATGAATAAAAGAACATGATTTGTTGAATGTAACTATGACGTATTAGATTCGGGAAGAAAGCTTTCAAACTCAATCTTTTGGTATGCTTGGAAATTAATAGATTTGAGACTTCGGAAAATTGACTAAATGACCAAATATAATTGAATTATTCTCCTCTGTTGAATCTGTTTTATAATGTGGAAATTGATATAGTTATTTCATTATATGTTCATTTAATGAGTTGGTAAACTTCCTTTTATGATGATTAAATTCTCAACAGGCTTATACCTGAACTCTAGTAGAATTATTATACATTAACTAGGTAGTTTGTTTCAAGCATAGTAGAAGTACTAGGCCATATGTTATGAATTTTCATCAAGTATCGGGGAATTCCATCACGTATATCTATTTCGAACAAGAGGTCTAACTGATATTCCTGTTGATTTTGTATATAGTGCATTCCAACGAAAACGGTCCACCCAAAATATCTCTGTAAATAACTTTTTTCTTTGAATGAATTCTCGAGAAAGAAGGTTTAAAGTTTCACACGAATGGAAATATAGAACGCTTCTCAAACATCAGATTTTCATCTCCTAGTATTTCCCTTGTACAGAGGTTGGTGGACTTAACGAGTTGCAAATAATTCCCATCAATCAGCTTACCATCGGGTAATAAGATTTCAGGAAAATGATCTCCCACGGTACCACGGTACTCCCACGGCAACACACGGTACCTTTCACGGACGGAGATAACTGTGTGAAAGCTATTTTCCGGGTTGTCTGTAAGTGGTCTGCAGGTTTCTATACCTGATGTTTCGTCTACTACTGCGGTAGATATTACCAAAGGCGATGGTGACGATCGCAGTGCCCCATTTGGTGTTCGAGTTGTTCTTACCGTTGTTCCCAATGATCGAAACCAAAATATTTTCCGGGTTTTTGGGCCGTGGTCAGTAGGTTTTCTTGACGTTTCTGACGTTTCGTCTACTATTGCGGTAGACATAATCAAAGGCGATGTGTTTAACAGTCGTAGTGCCCGAGTTGGTGCGCGAGTTGTTGTTTCCGTTGTCCTCAATACAAAATTTTTCGGGGCGATCGAAACCATCTTCATTTCATGCACTATTTTTAATGCACAGGTATAAAATTTGTGTTACTTCAAAAATGTTGCGAACAGTATTTTACTGACACCAAACATGGTGATAGTTTGCACAGAAGCGTTTTGCTCCACATGACCACATCCCAGAACTTTGCATCACTTCACTCTTCATAGGGTACTGAATTTGGTATTTTTTGTTTGCTTCTGACCCTGTTGGCAGATATTTTGCTATCAGACCCGTTATACTCTATCAGATTCACTGCATGATGCTCAAACCACCAACTCAATTCTTTATTGCAGTGTGCAAATCATTGCTAGTGCGTACTTTCTACATCAACACTCTGATATCGATATATGTAACCCTATTCAAATCGCATCAGTTCGGACTTATATTAGATTAGACAATGGAAGTCCGAACTGATAAAATACCTATTCATATCAATTAACAGTTTTCGTATTTTTGTTCAACTGAGGGACATTTTTGTCGAGAAGAAAGAGTAGAGAACTTTTTATTGTTCTTTTCATTGTTTTCATTGAAGAAGACATAGAAACTGGAAAAAAACTAGAGTTACGAATAGAGAATAAAAGGAAAAAATACAATAAAGTAGTCTGATTCAGTTGAATCCGTAAAAATGCAAAACGTAGAGAATAAAAATATTTTTCACTCAAAGTATTGCTACACCTCCTGTAACCAAAACCGTCGAGACTTGTCTCGACGTTTTTGGCTATAACATATATATTTATAGCAAATTTGAGAACTGTTTCCGTTTCACAACCAATAAACACTTTTGTATGTCATTTTATTTTATCTTTCTGGGACAATAAAACTGTCTCACTAACTGTAAATACAAAAATTGTTCACCAATCCATAAAATTGTGAAAAGCATACTGTGTCCCACCAAAAAAAACCATATGGAAAACATAAACATTTCTTATTCGGATCTCTACAACTAATAAAATGCATCCCGAATTATTTTACTACCCAAAGCTTCATGTATATCTTACCTCCGTCTATTAACCTCTTGAACCATTGTCAATATCATCAGTTTGAAAGCTGTTCTCAAGTGGCCAATGAGTTGGAAATAAACAAATAAGGGTGTGAACATGTCACAAAACAAATGACATCAAATAAGACCGAACACGCTACAAAAAATCATGGGAATAATACCGATATAAATCATCTTGTTCGTTGCAATAAATTTTAATCATATGCGAGTAGTGGTCATAAGTTGTGGAGGTACAAGTCTTTAAGAGATTCAATTAATTGCAATGTCGGTTGAGTACAATTTTATCGCAACTGGATGAATATTTATTCAGAATTAATTTTTATGATCCTGCTTCCACTTTCACAAGCGGTAATTCAGGTAAGTTTTGCTCTTTGAGGCACTTTTTTGGACCAATTTGCAAGAACCGGTTTAGTTATTAGAGCAAAAGAGTGTACTCATTAATATTATATTTCCAGCATACGTTATTGTAAATACTCTCGACCAAATCAATTTCATTCTCTCACAATGTAAAAAATATCAATATCAGTTTGTGTCTGAAAGTTACTTCTTTGTATGATCTACACATCCATATATAGATTTACTTCCTTCCTTTCTTTGGAAGATTCCCTCATCCTTCT
>WOGJ01270295.1:0-12240 GCA_015342185.1 Leptinotarsa juncta
TGGCCACATTTGGACTTAACAACAACGTTCGTTACCAACTGGCCGGATAGCCTTAGTTGCTGAGGCCACTGAATTGAAAAGAAGAAGAAGAAGAAATATTCCAAACATTCCAAACAATGAAAATGTTCAATGAGTAATGTCGAAATTTAAATAAAATTTCTCGTATCACAACTTAAATCACTATGAGTCGGCCGATGTGTCTATTGTTTAGATTTAAATTCAGCAGAGTTCATTTACATTTTAGACAAATTTCTTCCAGAGGATTTTCACTTATCAATAAATCGTATTTTCCAAATTATAACCTCAAACTCGCAAAAATGAATTTCCATTCAAGTGCTCCTTGCAAAAAAAAAGTATTTATCAATAATGAAAATATTTATGCCTATGATATTATCACTAAAGATTACGAACAACATCCACCAGTCAATATTGATCAAGAGGTCACTACTCTTGATGAATTCAATACTATACTTAATCAGAACTGGAAAGAATCATCTTCTTCAAACATCGTGAAAGCTTTCATGAGTACTCAGAAATTTTGCTTTTTCAACAATATAACACTATCAGACAGTCGATTTGATAATTTGGTTGATGGCCTGATGGATAACTGTGAAAAACTCAGTGATGATGAACTTATTAATCTCCTGTATTCTATTTCTGAATTTCCTTCTTGTGAAACTTATGAGTCTCACAATTTTCATGATATATGGAGTTGTTTGGATGACATTTGCTGTTGGAAAATGACTGACTGGAATGTAGATACATGTTTTATTGTAGCTAATGCTTGGTACAAACTGAATTTAGGTGAGACAGTCTGAAGGTGGATTCATGTGTCAATCTTAAGTCATTAGGTTGTAAGAGTTCATGTTTTCTATTGCAACTCACAACTGGTGCATGATTCCACCTTGATTGAATTTTATCATATTTATTTTTGAATGGTTGTAGGTAGAATTTGCGATTTTATTTTTGTACTCATTGATAGATTTGTCAGAAAAGCTGACAGATTGAGTAAAGGACAGCTTGTGAACATGTTCTTTTACTTTAACCTTTGCCGCAAACGAGCTGTAGATTTTGAATATGAATTCGCTCTAGAAAAATTCGTCAAATACATGAGTGCAGATGAAATGGCTATTGTGGCTATGGGTTACTTCAAAACAAAAACTAAAATAAAGTTGTTACCTATAATGGAAGCAATGATACAAGAAGTAATTATCAACAGTAAATCTATTCATGAAATTTCGTTAACTGCAATTTTAAAGGTAACTTTATTCATATAGTAAAATAATTTTCATTTGATTTTATTTTCATAATGGTAAAATGTAATGAATAAGGAGAATATATGCAGGGAATTCAAATAAGTTAACAAAAATATTTAAAATATGTTTTTTCTGTTAAGCAGCTATCGCACCCCTACGAATGACAAGTCTCAGAAGTCAAAACTTGTGCAAGCTAAGGACTTACGAGTTCTTACTTTTTAACGTATGATTCTTAACACGATATTATTCCATAATAATTGAAAAAAATACATTTAATGATTGATAGGAGTAAAAGTTGCATTATTTTTAAGGAAACTTATATTTCACAGTTTCGTATATTTTAAGGGGCTGTTCAATTATAGTTTTTGAAAATACTTTTTCATTACCATTCTTGTGAACACTTTATTATTGAGTGTTTACTGATGTTATTTTTTCAATAGTGAAGACTTGCTTTTGCCATCTGAATTACCGTATTTTATCACAAATTAAACTTGTTTCAGGTATTACGTCTATCAAAACCTATAAAATTGTCCAATGAAGTCAGTCATATGTTAGACGTTCTTCAACATGAAATACACCGTCTTTCAGAATTGTGCTGTCTCCACATAGCACTCATGGGTACTGGTGTTCAAACCTATCACGAAACCTCTCTTCAGAAAGCATCTCAGAAAATAGCATCAAATATTACTGATACAGAAAAAATTCGTTTGAAGGACATTGAACGCATTTTAAATGCCCTCACAATGTTCAATTTTGATCCTAAAACCAATCCTGATATTTATGAATCAGCATTCTCAGAATTACATAAACAAAACCGGATAGAAGAAAGAATCAAATATCCTAGATGTTTACCTTGTGCTCTGAATTATTTTAGTTTGAGAAATATTTACTCATATGAATTAATGGACAGAATCTTAGATTCAGAGTTTATTGAAGAGAGCTATGGAAAAGGTGCAAAAATGTTAGGAAGAGAACTATTTTCTTTAGATTGTTCAATAGAAATAGAGTGTCCCGGATATAAAGGTAACAGATTACCACCAAAATTGAAATATAAAGGTGCCAAATGGCTGACAGATTTTGCTCCAGCACATGATCAGTGGAAGAAAAAAACAGCAGCTGATAAATTATTTTTAGATACAGTAGACACTGTTAAACAGGTTGTTGGAGATGACAGTTTTGTGTTCATACAGCATATTCTTCCACATTTTGCTAAAGCAGGTCAGTACGGTTTGTTTCGTTTGATGTGTGATGTAATAAAATTCAAATCTAATATATCTCCTTGAAATAGATCAAACCAGAATCATAATTTTTAACACCAACATTCAACAAGTAATAAATGAAAACATGTATGTAATTATTTCATGTAAAGTTAAAAATTTGTTCAGTTGTCTTATCTCACCATTAATTTTCATTTTAATATCCTTCAGTAAACTCACAGGCTATGTAACGTATCAGCCAAGTATTTTGGGTTGTTGGTGTCATCATTAACACGACATATTAGAGAAGGGTTTCTGAAAACCAACGCTAATGCCCGTATAAACACTATCTTCATCAAACAATGTGAAACCAGTTAAATAATGCCAAACCTTGTAGAAAGAGGATTGTCGTTATAAAGCCAGATATATGGAGCTATATGAATCACCTACTCCAAGCCGTATAATAATTTAGTGATATGAAAATTCCTTAATGTGATAGAGAGTGATTATAAGGAGTCACTAATATGAACTTTATAATAATATGGTCCCCAAAAGACAGTTTTTCTCCCATCATGAAATGTAAATTCTCAGAGTTTTCCCCTTCATAGAAAAAATAATAGGCTAGAATATCAAACAGCTCGTATGCCAAATTTCAGATTAGTTAGAGACAGGCTTTATATATATTTTTCATTTGATTCATGTGGTGGATGTAGAACCTAAGTTGTTACAACAACAGACTGATGTAATCATGAATCCGTACATATGAATGATATTCACTTGTAACATTTTGTTTTTGCAGGTATTTTTTTTACTCATAGTTTCCAAAACTTATCAAACAGCTCTTGAAAAAGTAATTTATGAATTCCCAGATCATTTCCTGTAATCATTTTTCAGACAAAGGTTTGGTTCCAATCAAAGAATTCAACAGAAATGTTTGGAAGTTACTTATATTCCATGATTGTTGGAAATCTACTATACACTCAGTTGTCATAGTTTTTGTTTGCTGTTCTAGTTTAAGTATCTCTTTCATCTGTAGAAAGGTTTTTATTTCATTTGAACAATTTTTTCTTTTTGTATTTCAAATAGATAAAAAGCAATGTTATACTATTTGCCAATATTCTGAAACCATCCATGCCAGTTTTAGTCAAGATTTTTTTAGAGTCTACATTCTGGCAAAGGTTCAGTGGGCCGGGCTACCACTAGCCTAGCCAATTAGGCAATTTCAAGCAGCATCAAGAGTCTAATCATAATTTATTATAATTATCGAACAAATCCAGTCAATCAGTTTTACCCAGACAGGGTGTTCGGGTGTTTTACTTAAACTATTGGTTTTCTAATGTATGTAGAAATGACCTAATGAACTATTTTCATAACCTGTCATAAGCAGGCAAAGCAAATTGTCAACATATGGCACTGATTCAAATTAAGGTACACCATTGTTAGCATTATTGGAAACATGAAATCCTTACTATCGTGATTTATTCATATTTACATTCGAAATTAGCACTTTTTCCAATCACCGGAAATGCAATAATACCCTACATTATTATTACAGTATGAAAATTTGGAGGATGTATATCTCTGTAGAAAAAAAAAATTAAGGCCTTTGATAATTCTATACAACTTTCTAATATTTATTTTCCTCGTTAATAAACGCTCTACTAATTTCTGGAAAAATATTGTGAAGTTTTTATACATTATTTCTGATAAGTAATGAAATTATTAAAGTTTATTATATATGATACATGGCAAAAAGTTGTACAATAATAGTCTTATTGCTATATAAAAAATAAAACCAAAACTGATGGAATGGGAACAGATACCTGCAAATTCAAACAAAAGATCAAAAGAATACCTACTTATGACGCTACAGTTCAAGACCTAAATTAACAAATCACTTTGTTAATGGGAGTCGTCTATTTCTACAATACTCTCCAACTCTTCTTCAAATATACTCTAGTAATAGGGTTATTATATTTTGATAAACATTTCATCTACATTTCAATTGGAATTCTGTTTTCTACAGCACTTATTTATTAACTCAAGGCTTATTTTATCTAGAACATTTTACATTACTTTTTAACTCCATTAGACAATAAGCTCTATATACTAACATAAATGTTTAGATTTATGGCTTTTCTTTGGGCAATGATAATTTTATTTGTATATTATTTATATTTATTTAGAAAATGTCTCTATGCACCATTGCTTTTCCATTTCTTAAGTCTGATATTCATCCAATTTATTCAAACAAATACTGTTATTGGAAATTTTCTAAACATATATCATCTTTCTGTTATATTCAGTTCTTCAGACATCAGATAATAATAATTTTTTCAAAAATAAATTCGTATTTATAATCTGCCCTCAGAAAATCAGACAATACCATGATCAATAAATTCGCTATTTTCAAAAAAATAACTTCAACATCATAATCCGCGACTATAGTCGAATAAGTCATATTATCGGCCTAACCTTTTATAATATCACAGAGTATTAGTTTGGGAGTTGAATGATAGTATCATGGTCTGTTCAAAAAATATGGTTTTTGTTAACCAACTGTTGCCCCCCTACGAACAACAACCCTTAAAAGTTGAAACATGTGTGAGCTAAGCATTAACGAGGGCTTACTTTTTAACGCGCGATTCCGATCTTGTTAGCGTTATTAACGTTATTCGACAAATGGTTGAATTGAAAATCTTATATATTTTGAAAATTGATTGAAACAGAAAAAAATCACTGAAAACATTTTCAAATCATCTCAATGTATTCATATTTTATGGGGTATTGCAAATAAGTTCATACATATCTCCTGAAGGATAGGACACCCATTACAATTCAACTTGTAAGTTCATACATATCTCCTGAAGGATAGGACACCCATTACAAGTTGAATTGTAGATATGTGACGAAAATCAATAAATGCAGAGATGTTATGTATATTAAGAGGTATCGTTGTTATTTGCGTATGGCAATTCAAGATTAACTATTTAAAAACTAAAAACTTAATTAGGACATATGAATTACTTTTTACCCTATCAGGTTGCAACATTTCTGTTCAAATTCACTTCGTTTTTTTCAGATATAATACTCTGCAGAGATAGAGCTGGACAATTTGTGAAACCCATGGGTTTTGAAAATTATGTTTTTGGTGATGTAATGTTTCCTTTCAACGATGGTCATTTGAAATGGTTCGCCATTGTTGTGTTGACCTGGAATAATACTATGAGATGTGGTGAAGCTTACATGCCTCTTGGACATATGCTCATGAAGAAAAGACAGTTGGAGAAAATGGGATACAATCCAGTGTTTGTTTTTTGGAATGAATTTTTAGACCTTTCTAGAGAAATGCGATACAAATATGTAAAAAGTAGAATAGGAAAATAAATTTTTTAAACCATATAACATTTTAAACTTATTTTGAAGTGATTTTATGTTAAACTGAACACCCCTATACTGTAAATATTTAGGGACTAATATCAGTTTCAATTCCATTTATGAATGTTACACATACAAATTGGGAGAGAAGAATTTCTTCTACTTGGTCCAATATTCAAATAGTCAATATCAGTAGAGTTTTGATGTAGAACGAATTTAAACAAAATTACCTCATCTACACAGTGGGACTATAAAAACATTTATGGATGTTTCGACTACCTCCAACTTGGTTGTGTATGTTAATGAAAGCAATTTGTGTTAGAGGTTTACTTACCACTTTTGGGACGTTATGACAATTTAAAAGTTTTTTCAATCTATATGTTGAATTAGATTGATAATTCTAAAATACAAATCATGAAATTATAAAACAATGACAAAAATTAATTGGCGCTCTGGGGCTACTTCATTGTTTCCAGTAGCGTATTTGCTTTTTCAGCTGCAGGAAAACCCGAAAAAACCTGCAGCACCACATCATCTGATCTTGATCGGCCAAAATCCTCTCATAAAACACTAAATTCACTGCATCGCCAGAAAACTTAATGACACGATTATCGTCAAACTTAAACCAGTCCTTTTCGTCTTTGACCAAGGCGTAATAATGAACAGATTCAACGCCAGAACCACAGTGAACAATGATTGCATGAAGATTATAATAGAGGTCTGCTAGATTGAAGTGTTCATCTATTTCGAACTTTCGTAAGGGTTTGTGGTGCTTCCGTCAGAGGTTGGATCATGTTTGAAGATCATGAGTGTTATTATTAGATTGACTGGTACCTCAGCTATACTTGTTTTATTATAACAGTCAGTTAGTTTGGCGCATGTTTGGCAATACAATCAATCATCACCTGTTAAAAGTACCATTTTCAGATGATTTAGATTGAAAAAACTAAAATAAAAAAAATCTTCAAAACAAAAATGTTCTGTAAGAATTTCAATGAAAAATTAACCATTTGAAGAGTGGGTTTTTGAATTCTAATGCATGAATTGCTTTGTTGGGCTTATTTTTGTTCAAAAAGTGTCTTTGAGGTATAGTTTGTGATCAGGACTGAAGTCAATAAATATGTTTTTCACCAATTGAACTTGATATGTTATTCTATTGTGGTGGCACTTGATATCAAAAATAATAAAAAATGGGAAACGCCCATATTTTCAGAAGTAATATCGAAAACATCTAACGCTGTTAAAACTTCAAAAAACATCTGATCTTGTGTATTGTTTTTCAAAACGAATGTTACTGTCTAATGAGTATTTCTGAAATTTTTGTTAAAGGAAAGTCACCTGTAAATCTTAAATTTCAAAGTTCATTAAAAACTTGTGCCTAACAAAAATTAATAACTTCTTATGACTTGAGATGTAACCACCTCTTGCATTGATTGCTTCTTTATTCAATGGCAGCTTTCACAATTCATCTAGCACATGTAATATATAATCATGATTGTTTTTTTTTAAATTCGCAGACACCAATAAAAACTGATTTAAATTAAAATTTCGAAATCACAGTCTTCCCCGTACCTGCAGTGAGAGTCCTGCACTATCTTAATAAAAATATTGTTATACTAAAAGTTAGCCCATGTTTCTACATCTGCATAAAATTGTCAGTTACAAAAGTCAATAAAGACTTCAATGTTATTGCATGAAGATCAATTTAAAAAGCAAATTCATAAGATAACTTTCGTTAAAGTAGAATATAACTATTTTAAGAGCTTACTCGCTGAAAGGTATTCTTAAAGACATACAGCATTATGATTTTATGTGAATAAGTATAACAAAATGGTATTCAAAATTCGAAGAACCTTCATAATTGAGGGATTTGATATTTGAATAATAAATAACCTCAATTGCCTTTTTGGTATGTCATTTGATAGACATCCAAATTCCATTATTTTAAGTTTTATTCCGATAATATTTTTTATATTAATACATAATAGAGTTGTTATTGAAAGATTTCAGTAGTCAAAACTATGTTTGAAAATATTTGATATTTTGCAACTGGGCTATAGCAGAATAATAATTACCTAATATTCAGTCATCTTAGATGGCTGTGTTTGAATATGTGTATGAATTTGTTTACTGTAAACAGAAACTCAATTTTAGTATTTTTTCTTTAAAAATCTTTTTAAATGGACAAGACTCGTGAAAAAGTGTTTCGCCGTAAAGGTAAGTACCAGCACAATTCATATTTCGAGAGAAATATTCTTACCTCACATATAAAAGTCAATATATTTTCATTTTGACAATACTCAGTCAAAGTGACGTTTTTTCATCTGATTAAAAGATAGGACACTGAAAATATATTATGAAATGTGTGTGTTCCCAAGATATTTTGAGGTAAACATATGATGTGTCTCGAAAATAAATGTACCTACAATAGCCAAAATAACTGTTTGATATATCTCCAAGATATATCGGCTAACAGCGGATCTTCTCCAGAATATATAAAAAAAAATTGCGATGTCAGTAAAAGAACCTATATTTCAGAATTTATTTCAATATGAGAGCAAAGAAAATTCTTTTCTCAAGTTTACTTATATAAAACATATTGTATCATCTAATTGACATGTTCACTATTAGAGGTTTGGTTAGGACTTAGAAACAATAAGTAAAATTAGAAATATTATATTCTAAAGTTATAATCCCAAGCAGTAGTAGGCTTCAATAGCATAATTAAAGACACAGCATTTGATTTACCATTGGTCGACTAAAATGAGTTTAAAACATCACTGAATAAACTTATCTGAACTTATACAAATCATTTGTAATCATAACTACCAATCCTTATAAGTCCAAATTCCAAAAAACGGCATGTAGCGTCAGAGGTTAATAGATTAACCTAATGACTTCAACACAGAACTTCAACACTCCAACAAAGTTGGCGTTCTGGTCTGTGGAAGTATCTAGTCTGTTGGATTCAAAGTCAAAAATTCGAAAAAAGGATTTGAATATCTCCAGAACTGGACGATACAATTAATTACCTACTACCATATCCATTGTTTTTGTTGATGTTATACTGATATAAACAATATAAATATATTTCTTAGAAACTATATGTTAAAGTTACAATGAAATAAGCTATTAATCTCGTTTATCCTTCAAATTTTCTAAAAAAATATATAAATTCAACGTTGAAAAATTCCATTTGCAATGTTACGTGGAGTCATGCAGTTGTAGGAAGCTGGGAATGATTCATTCAACAGGTTCTTAATTTACAATAAAATGGGTATTTAAAGTCTAAATGAGAATGAATGAAAACGACAGGAGTTTGAGAAAAATATGAATGGGTGTTTAGGAAATTTAAACTGATGTTCACCTATATACTGAATGCAGAGTCGATTTTCTGGGAAAGGCATAACCCACTATTCCCACACTAGAATCCACAATGCGGGAAATTACTTTTCGACAACGTCTAGTCAGGCGAATTTTGAAACAGCTCAATATCAACAAGGCGTCTGATCTTAATGAATTGCTCATCATCGTACTTAGAAAGTGAGCAAATGAACTCGCACCAGTATTTTGCTGACTTTTCAACCTGTCTTACAAGGAAGGGGCTTTCCCTTCTTGTTGGAAGATTGCTCGCGTTCAGCCTACTCCCAAAAATGACAAGAAAAATCTTCCAAATAACTATAAACCAGTCGCTTTGCTATCAGTTATGTCAAAAATCATGGAGAAATGCGTAAAATACCATATCCTTAAATATTTGGAAGGTTTCAACATCTTGAGCGATCATCAATATGGCTTTCGGTTGAAAGTTCAATAGGCGACCTTCTATCGTATGTCATCCATATTTGGGTAACGCAATCGATAAATATGGCGAGTTCAAGAGCTGTTGCGCTTGATATTTCTAAGGCGTTTGGCCCTGTGTGCCATGAGGATGCTGTGGCTTGTAGAATCGTGGCCTGCAAGTGGCCGTCGATGGATATCTCTCGAATGATTTTACCATCAACGCTGGTGTCGCTAGCGACAGCAGACTTACCTCGTAATTCCATTTGGATTCCAGGACATCGGGTGTGGATGCACATCCTCACCGGCAGCAGGAGGTTGCATATCTTAATGAGGATCTAGAAGTGATTTAGAATTTGGGTGGATATAACCAGGTTCAATTCAATTCCACAAAAACCCGGGAATCGGTTTTCTCCAAGAAGATAAATGTCTCCGAACCGTATATAATAATGTCAGAACAGACATTTTCGTTTTCTGCTTTGAAAAGTTTGTTGGGGGGTTAAAAGGGACACCAACGTGTCTTGGCACAATCATGTTGCTGAAATTAAAAAGGCTGCTTCTCAAAAGCTGGGAACACTGTTCCAAATCAGAAAACTGTACACACCTCAGCAACTTTTAATGCATTATAAAGCTCAAACCAGACCTTCTTCGGAGTATAGTTCTCATGTATTGAGCTCCGCCCCTAAACATATCCAGAAAAGAGTCATTTGCATGATTAGAGACACGAACATCACTTGCAACCTTAATCTGGAACATCGAAGAAAGGTTGGAGATTTATCTCTCTTCTATAGATACTTTCACGGGAAGTGTTCATGTGACTTGGCACATTCGATTCCACCAAGAACGGTTCATATCAGAAATACGGACTGTGGGTGCTCGTCGTTTTGAGGTTCACTGAGAACACCTCGAACTTCACTGTTCAAGAACTATTTCATTTGGAGAATTGCGTTTATGTGGAATAAACTTCCTGCGAAAGTTTTTCCAATTGAATTTAATCTCCAGCGATTCAAATTCAATGTGAATCGCCACTTTCGCACAGGCACCTCTTAGAACGTCTCAAGGATTTTTCTGTATAATGTGAAAGACCTTGTTGCAAATAGGAAAGGATTGGGATATCAATACACTTTCTGTTGAATCTCAATTCATTCAAATAACGGAGTGTCTGAATTCTCAGAAAAACAGCTATGGTACATGAAGGAATGAGTATTTGTTTCATTCAAGAGATTATCAGAGCCGTGATAAAAAAGAAACAATCATTTATTAGTAACCTTACAGTGCCGATCCTCCTGGGGATGGTAGCAAAGTGTCTACAAGGGTTCTGGGAAGAGTTGCAAAGCGACAGTGAAAATAAATGATAATTGAAAGACATTGAAAGCTAACACATACTAATAAAATATGTATGTGGAGTGTGCGCCTGTTTTCATTAATCAGATCCGTATTTGCTACATTCAGAATTAAACGGTTTTTTAAATTGAGGCAAGTTTTCTGTTTGCTTAGTATTTGGGCCATTGACGAAAATGTCTACATGCACAAGTAGAAATGAAATACTTCAAAACTTCAGAAGTAATTGGTGGCTATTCTGATTTTTCTCAAATCAAAAAGTATCCAAATTTAACACTTTCAAATTCAAAGAGCAACATTTTCTTTCAAGTTGGTGGCCAAAATTGACTCACTAAGAGCTTAATTTAAAAATTGGTTTACATCCCGAATTTGGCCTATTTGCTGTTCGTTCTTGCACCCAGAAATAATGACATAAAGCTTCTTTTAAATTATGTGATACCGTCAACGGTCTAGGGATGACCACATATGAAAATATTTTCCAAATGTTATTTGCTTAGATACATCTATTATTCTTCACATTTTTGGGCAAATTTGTATTCGATATCTGAATTATTTTTGGAAAATCTTTCTGATATTCATGTATTCACGTATTCATAGGACATGCATATCGGTTCATTAAATATTTCTGAAAATATTTTGTGTCACAAGTTCTGAGGGTTTAACAAAATAAAATAAGAACAGCCGTTAAACATGTGTATTGATACTAATTAGCAAAAATTAAAAAAAAAGAAATCGTGATCTTTTAGAAAAAGTATTATTTCATGTAATCGACAATTTCCTTTTACTTTTGTAACAAACACATTTTATATCCTCTCAAGTGACCTTTTCAGATAGCGTAACAAGGCTTCCTAAAGTGTATGAAAACGGACGAAAGGATGCACCTCGTCCTAGAAGTAGAAGCGTTTTTACAAGTTCTCATGCTAGCGATGATTTACAACCTAGAGATGTAGTTCGATATGAGGGACCCACCCCTAGGCCCCCGTTCGTGCCAAAACCAATTATCGTTAAGAATTACTTCTCGGAAGATTATAATGTAAGTATATTTTATTAAATTAATTCTAGTACCTACACGCGTACCGGGATGTGAATTTTTGATTATATCCGACTTTTAATTTAGCTTATTTCACAGACAAAAACAATTATTTCGATGGTCCCAGTCTCTTTGATGGTCAGAGAGTACCTGGACAAGTGGCGATTTATGGTCTTATTCATTCGTTCCACCATTTCATCGGACTGTGGATGTAAGGCTGTGGTTCTGGTCTTTCGAATGTCCAACAGTTTACATATTTCTT
>WOGJ01270344.1:0-21621 GCA_015342185.1 Leptinotarsa juncta
GTGCGGAGCCTGGGCGGGTCGCTAGATCTACTACATCGTCGATATTATGCATCTAGTCCTTCAGCCCCTATATTATATGAAAAACCAGAATATTTATGACTTTTCGTATCCTTTTTTTATATTCCACCGTATATTGTTATATAGATTCAATTCTATCTTCTATTCTGTGCCCGAAATTACAGTTTAAAGTTTCCCCAAAACTTTTTTTATAATTCATTGAGATGAAAAAGCTTTATATGGAAATGAACTTGAACTAGAGAGGCGTTTCTTTACGACGCCTACAACTTTGCGAATGATTCTTCTTTATCTCCAAAAAAACCTAACAAAAGTATTTATACTTGAACTTGTGTTCAGTACTCACGCCTGTCAACTATTTTTTTTCTTCTCATACACCATGACTTAAAAAATTATTACTAAGGTTCCAACAAAACTGGTCGGCGACAAAACTTTGCATAATTTCCGTTGTGAAAATACCCATCCCTTACTTCAGAAGCTATGTTTTTGTTGGGTTCATTGACCTGCGAAACTTCCAGAAGATTGATTTCTTCTGCTACGCGAATTTCCTTCTGCGGATTGAAGTATATTCTTTTTATTTAGTTCTTAGCGAGTAAAATCTCCCTACCCGTGAGAAAAGTTTGAGATATCACCACGTAGGCGTATTTGATTTTATTCTGCAGTGTCATCAGTGGAGTCGTATTTTTTCAAACTCTGTCATTGACGCATAAACAACAGCCTCGCGATCGCTTCGAAGAGCCGGAAAACTTAGCGAAAATAAAACGAAAACGCGTCGTAGACTTTAGTCTAGCTAGGCCAGCCACCTTGTTGCAGCAATAATTCAAGTGGGGTTGCAACCCTTACTCCGTTGCTAGGCAACACGCATTAGTCCCCTCAGTCGGTACATCGATCGCGCACTCCCTCCCACCCCGCCAGACTCGTCCAAACATTCGCCCCCGAAAGAATTGACAACCCCCACGTTGCATTCTCCGCCACCACCTCTGATTCATCGCCTGCTCTGACTCTCTCTGGCCGCCGACGCCGATGAATAAGCGACGGTGCCCTTCAATCGTTCGATGCCCCTATTGCTTCGGAATAGCATTTGTCATTCGGTCCATAACAAGGATTTTTTCTTGTGTTCCGGATGAATTATCCGGTTTATCCCTTTGCCCGACGAATAATCTCAGTGTCGTTGTGTATATTTTTGGTGTACTTCATAAAGGTGCGGACAAGAAGGAATAACCATTATTGCTGAAATTACAAAATATGGAATTAAAGTATCTATTATTCAAATATTTACTTGACACTTGATTGAATTTGGCATTTCTGGAAGAAGCAGGTGATCTGTGAGATCAGGGTATCAGGTTTCTGTGAGATACTACCAGATCCAGATAGTAAGCCTGCCAGTGTCTTTAATATCTGATTTTTTGAAGATATACTGCCCTGCATGCAACCTACGACCACCATGATGTTTCTATTAATACGACCACCATGATGTTTCTATTAATAAATGCATGGATAAACAAAAAAATCGAGTGTTTATTGGGTTCCCATAGCAGATGAAAAAACTGGAGCCAAGAAATGTCACATAACTGGAACGTCTTTTTCTTGAACATAATATGGAAGAAAATTTTGGTCTGTTTTTTACATGTGTTGTCTTCTAACTTCAAAATAGATATAAAACTTGAACACCTCACAGATACTAAAGTATGCCTCGGCTCGACTCGAGCCAATGGATACGGATTCGGTCTGCCTCATCGCATTCGGGTACTAGTGAGAACGCGCATTCAAATGTTCGCTCAACTTTTACGGTACAGATTCATTAATATGATCTAAATTACGTGTCATTCAGTTCAATTCATCTGTCGTAGACGGCTTTCGGCTTTGTTGCTTTTACTTCAGATGAAAATAATAATAAAGCCCGATCTCTAAATTTCATTATAACAGAAAAGGGTGTTTTATAATATTTCACATTTTCTACTATTTGTTATTGTCACGAATGTGCATTTACGGTCCTGTTCTATAAATATTTTGACATATAGGTACTATGAGAAGACTCTAGAAAGATGGGTTGTGGAATGCATCCAAACGGCCAGTTCGTAAATATGGAGAGTACATGTCATTTCATAGAATCAGTACTTTAAGTAGAAATTTTCAAACAATTAAATAGTACTCTAGGGTCAATTACTGCAAGTTGTGCAGTATGTTGCATTTATTCCTAAATAATTCATAACCACACCTTCTTTGCATATGAAGTACTTCAGAGAATTCCCGTAACCACTTCTTTTGATCTTCATGCCAGTGCTAACATTTTTTTCTTTTGTTTCAGGGATGACGGGTAACTGAAGATGGCATCACCAACACTTTCAATAGAATCCCTGACGAGAGCAAATTCTATAGGATCATTCAGCGAACCCCACGAGTATCTTTCACTTTCTCCCTTGGACGATACGCCATCGTCAACTAGCGGATCTTCTCCACCAGTCAGCGACTCATTCGACAGAGACAGCGACCCATCCGAAATCCATTGCCAGCAGTGCAGAGATCCAGTCTCCAATCCTAAATTGTTAGCTTGTTTCCATACTATTTGCAACCCTTGTCTTGACAAGAACAAGTGCGTGTGTCCACGTTGTAACGCCGGGCTGTTGGAAGGTATTCTGTCCACCGCCCTTTTCTCTTCAGATTCAAATAACGATTATATTTCTGCTCCTGTGCATTGTACGGGTTGTAAGCACAAGAAACTAGACGCAGTTGCCCGTTGCGTGGACTGTGCCAATTACTTGTGTTCAAATTGCGTGATGGCACATCAATTCATGCACTGCTTCGAAGGGCACAGGGTTATGAACCTCACTGAGATCAAAGATGAATCCAGAAATGGCTTGATCCCTAACAGCATCACTGGAAACTCTGATAAAATAGTGAGCGAAAAGATGATATGTCACAAACATAAATCCGAAGTTTTCAAATACTTCTGCAACACGTGTTTCGTGCCAATTTGCAAAGAGTGTCTAAACATGGATCACCCGGCAACGCTCCACGACTACGAACACTTGAACGATGCTGCTCCCAAATATATCGATGCTATCCACCATGGAATCAGTGAGGCCAAGGGCAAAGCTACCGATATAAGAAATGTTTTGAAGAATGTGGAACACGTTTCAAGTCGCTTGCAAGTCCAGTATCACAAAGCTCAAAATGAAATCAATGATACCTTCCTCTTCTACAGATCCATGCTGGAGGAAAGGAAACAAGAACTTCTCAAAGAACTGGAAAGCGTATTCAACGCTAAACAAATATCCCTAAACGTGGCGACGCAGAAAGGACAGGAAACGTGTGAACAAATAAATAAAACTTGTGAATTCGTAGATAGATTGGGCAAATGCGCTACAGTTGTTGAAATTCTAATGTTCAAAAAAATACTAGATACTAAGTTGCAGAGTCTCATGAGTTGCAATATAGACCAAGCCGTACAATCGGCTAGTGAACTGGAATTCGTATCCAATTACCAAGCGATTCAAGTTGGAGTTCGAAACACCTTTGGTTATGTTCGATCTAATTCTGAGACAGTAGTCGGTCCAAGCAAACAGCCACCGATTGCAAGACCTACCGGCGGAGGAGGATCCAGTTCCAGTGGAAGTAGCGTGAACGGTAGCTCAGGAAGCTTGAACGGAGGTATCCACTGCCCCTTTCCGTTGACTGGATCCAGCCAGTCCACGTCACCGTTCGAATCAAACATAATCAGCAAACGGTTCAGTAGTGTCAATAGCTTAGGACCATTCTCCACGACCATAGGCGATTTGAATCTCAACGGCATCAACCCTTACGAAAAGTGGTCGAACGGCGGAACCACCGATAGCATTTTCCAAAACGGAACCTCCGATCCGTATTCGCTAAGCAATACCCCTCAGAACGACCCCATGCTAGATCTGACAAGCAAGCTCATGTCGACTGCGATTTTCCCCCCGAAGTCTCAGATAAAACGACAAAAGATGATCTACCACTGCAAGTTCGGGGAGTTCGGTGTGATGGAGGGTCAATTCACCGAACCGAGCGGAGTGGCCGTCAACGCCCAGAACGACATTATCGTAGCTGACACCAACAACCATCGAATTCAGATATTCGACAAGGAAGGTAGGTTCAAGTTTCAATTTGGAGAGTGCGGCAAACGCGATGGACAGTTGCTGTACCCGAACCGCGTCGCTGTAGTACGTACTTCCGGCGATATAATCGTCACCGAGCGCTCTCCCACACACCAAATCCAAATTTACAACCAGTACGGCCAGTTCGTGCGCAAATTCGGAGCGAACATTTTGCAACACCCCCGAGGTGTAACCGTGGACAATAAGGGGCGCATTGTCGTTGTCGAATGCAAAGTAATGCGAGTTATCATATTTGATCAAACCGGTGCCGTGCTTCAGAAATTCGGGTGTTCAAAGCACTTGGAGTTCCCCAACGGCGTTGTCGTAAATGATAAACAGGAAATCTTCATCAGCGACAACCGAGCTCATTGCGTTAAAGTTTTCAGTTATGAAGGCGTTTACTTACGGCAAATTGGCGGAGAAGGAATTACTAATTATCCCATTGGAGTTGGAATCAATGGCAATGGCGAGATTCTCATTGCCGACAACCACAACAACTTCAACTTGACCATCTTCACCCAAGACGGACAACTGGTGTCTGCTCTGGAGAGCAAAGTAAAGCACGCGCAGTGTTTCGACGTCGCCCTCATGGATGACGGTTCCGTTGTTTTGGCCAGCAAAGACTACCGGCTTTATATCTATCGTTACGTACAGGTACCCCCCCTTGGCCTGTAGGCAATTCCAGGCAGGGTGTCCAGCAGCCATTCCCAACACTTTTTGTTGATGCATTTTTGAATGGAGTGGTCGGATGCTGGTCTGTTGATTGTATTATTATTTTTTTAAAGTTGTCAAAATTGTCACGATTATTATCGTCATAGTTTTGTACCGTATTTCACATGTTGATATTTTTAATATTATAACGTTTGACAATGCGTAAGCTGGACAGCGTTGCCGCTTCGGCCACCTGTCGCCTATGTTGTATGACCAAATTATCAATTTTTAAAACAGGGATATTATTATTCAGATTAGAAATGTTAACCAAGCATCGCGTGGTGCCTGGGCCATTGTTGTAATTTAAATTGAGCAGTTTCCGATGATAATGATCTATTTTAATATGCGTGTATGATGTTGTGTATGTTCTTAGAAATAGAGCTCGTTGTTTGCGGGATGCCGCGTTGTTACGGACCCTAGTCAACTACGGACTTTTGAATTAGATCTTTTTTTATTGTTCTCTCTTTATCCCCCACTTGTGGATGTTTATATTATCGATGAAATACGACCACGTGCCGTGTGCCCTTATTTCCAGCCGCTCGGGATCGACCGTTGTCGGCATTGTTTATGTTTATTTTTAGTTTTGTTATTCACAAGTAATATTAGTAAGTGTGGTGCATGCAAGCATCTCTTCACCATCTCTATTTTTTTAATTAGTTGTAGTTTTTTGTAGTAATATATTTGTTTGTTAATGCTGCCAAGTTTAAGATATCGAACTCGAGGGCACGTACGAGCTCTCGTATTCCTGGGCCGATTTGCGCCATTCAAGACTATATACTTAGTAGCTAGGTTCTCGTTCATTTATTTTTTTATTTTTTTCCGCCCTCGGAACAAAATCATGGGCTTGATAGCACAATACAACCAACAGTTGAAGTTCGTGCGTCTTGTTCGACTAGCTTAATGCTAAATCAACTTCCATCTGTCGATACCCACTTCTTTTGTTACGACTGATAATGCTGCGATATAACTTGTTTTGTACATCGTGTGGGTGCGATGGATACATTTTATCAGTATTTGTTTTTTTGTTTGTTTTATCCAGAATCAATCCCCGTGATTTTTTTCTCGATGGAACTCGAGTTTTTTACAATAATTTATATCTTATTATTATTTAAATTATATCATTGTTGTTTTTTGAGATCAGGAGGCGATTGATCGCAATTTCGCGAGGGCTGAGCGATCTCAATCCAAATGCCAGCCCTCAATTAGAGATCCCTGCGGTATCCAGGCTCCTCGGCCGCCTCTTTCCTGGTGCCCATCCGATAAGTGTTATATGTTGTTTTAAAGTGTCATGTTCGGAGTACACATTTTTTTGTATTGTTCTTGGACGTCCTGGGATGGGCACCTTGAAACGCGGAAGACTCGAATGAGAACACTGGATGCAACACGGCGCTCCGTTTTTTATTACTACATTTTTTAAACCTGTTGTTATTATATATTAGTTTAATGGTAAAATTGTTCTTAAATTAAATGTACATTGTTTTGTTTTTCTTTGATTTTTTGTTGTAAATGCTTTTTTTAATTAATAATACCATTTCTTGCAGTTTTCAATTAGTTTTTTATTTATTTTTTCTTGCGTATAGTCGAATGGCCAGAGGTTTTCTGATGAGTCAAGTTTCCTTAATGACCTCACCTCAAATCATCAAATGATTATCCGTGTATTTGGTCAACACTCTAGTACTGTGTAGTTCATTAACTGTGCAATAATTGTGAATGTGTTTCATTGATTTCACACTAAAACTATATCACCAAACGTTACAGAAAGTTACATAATATTAGATTTTTCAGAATGAAACTATAGTGATTGATATGAAATAGAACTATTTCAGGAATAATTTCATTTCCTGTTTATGCTAAATATGCTAAATATATCTCATATGATTATCGGACATGTACTTACTTTCGATAGCAAAAAAATGTATACACTTCATGAATCACACTGGTAAAATTGTGGGGGTTGACATATAAACTAATATTTTTTTTGGATATTTTCACTCTAAAACGCATGCGGAAACTTGGTTGATCTGAATCTACCTCGTTCGATCCATCTTGGTGATTGCCTCCAATCTCTTCCAAATCCCTTTCCTGAGCCTCAAGGTAGCACGGCACAGCTATATTACAGCCTCCCTTTCTATACAGACCTACTGTACTTTTGTACTTAGAAGTAAGTGTGATGATATTATTCCTTGCGGAAAAGCTTGTGTAATGTTGAAGAACTTGTTTGAACAATCTTCCTTGGGCCCAAATACCAAAACCTATATACCTAGTATAGGCATGTGTGATTTTTTTCGTATCATAGTCATTAGTATTAGTAGCGTAGTATATTTTGAAGTAAAATTAAGTAGGCAGTTTCTCAGTATGTCTGAGTTAAAAGCATAAAGTTTTCGGTAAGACTGAATTAAACAACACATCTTTTCTGGTAAAGAACTTCTTAGTGATAAAGCAATTGCCAGAAATCCAACGAATTGAGGCCAAGAATGGTTTGTTTTTTGATTTATCGCCCCACTGGCAAGATATCTGAAATCCAAACTAGATAGAAGAAGAACAACCCTTATCGAATATCGTAATCAAATGAATATTTTCACAGTATAAGGTACAAATAAACAAAGGTGATAACTTTCTGCCCTATATCCAAACAAAACTACCTTTAATTGAATATTTGATTATAGCTTTCATCATAATTTCCATTGAGCATCCATCAAGACTGAAATTTCTTAGTAAAATGCGAAAATATAGTTGCGTACTCTTTTCCAAGGTTTTCTGGTGTAAAATTATACATTAAAATATTGAAATATACGTAATTTCATTGTGAACACCATAATACTAAGACCACAATTCAAAATTTCTAAATTTGAATGAGTTTCTACGTATAGTCCTTCGCACTGAGGTCTTTGAAATTTGAAATTTCTGCAACTATAAGACTTGAGACTATTGTTGCTGAGGCCCTATTTCGTCGTGTTCATAATAAAATTATCTTCATCTCAGTATAGCAAGAACAGGACGAATTAGTTACAGATGGTTACTTATGAATACCTGACAGCACTTATTTTCTGAAGTAGGTAGGTGATTTAAACCTCCACACTGTTAGTCTTGATTAGGTACCGTCATAAGGTTATCGAAAAGCATTTTGAACAGTAGTTAATTGAAAATAGTTCTGCGGGGATATATGGCAAAAACCCTTTGATATTCATTTTTACATCAAATTGTATATATCTTTACTAAAAAAACTCGAGTAGTGTATGAAGTCGATATCTCAGATTAGGATATCTATTTGTTCATTGCGTCAACTTTAGTATTGAATGAGAAGTAGATGAGTTTTTTTCGCCATGGTCACCATTAGATTTTTCTCGAAAAATTTTCTTCGACACACGCACAACCAAACATGGATTCTTGGTCCCAATTTAGAGATCTGTCACTTGAATATGTTACGTTTACCTTCATGTCAATTAATCTAGGGAACATAACTCTATTGGATTCAGGTGGAGAGTGTAAATAAGTAGTAAGTTTCTATGTTCATCACAAAACACTGCACACCTACCCTAGCTTCATTTGTCACCGACCAGGAAAATATACGCTGTATTCATTGACAATCAGTTTTTGCCAAAATTAAGATTTTTGTCATCTCACTCGGTAAATGGCCAACTCCTGATTGCTACATTCCATAAGTTTTTGATCTGGAATTTGTATTTCCCGGCATATCAACTTAGATTAGGAAAATCAATAAACTACCAGAATTGGTAACGGATAATAATGAACATTGAGAGGAAAATCATGTCTCAGTGTACATTTCAGCGTCTTCAGTACATTTTCCTGGTTTTACGGAAAAAAGCCCCGTTCAATCGGCGGGCGCAAATTATTGATCTAGTCCTGTTTGCTGCCAGCCCCATAGATACCTCACTCAATTTTTACTTCTGAGGCTGGCCATACCTAAACATTTCTGCACAATATCTGTTGTTACGCGCTGCATGAGTTGTTTCAGAAATAGTTTTTTATAAATATTTGCTCATGTTGTAGATGATTGTTGTGCACTGTTAATGCGCCATGCCGCAATGTCCACTCTAAAATACCCAATTTTTGCGCTCGAACAGAACCTCTTTAACAGACTGTGATGATCGGAAATGCCTTCCCATACCCCGATGTTATCACTTTGCACAGATGGTGGATAATTCTCGAAATATCTCAGAAGTCGATCCTCATGCTTTTGTTTATTGGTATTATATTGATTGAAAAAAAAGGTAAAATAAAAAACTGTGTTCCTGGAATCACTATTTATCATGAATCAATCAAAACCAGTATCACCTACAAAGTCCAGGAAAATTGTTATCTATAGAATTTTGCGAAAGATGATTTCACCGTTACTTAGTGCTTGAAAGTACTTAGTGCTTCATTTTTTTTCTTCAAAATATGATATTTATTCTGAGAGACTACGGAGTGGTCGAAATCTAGCAAAGACATGGAAAATAATACTCTGAATCGATAAATCCATCGGCAAACTTATGTATGTTTGTGTATGTATCAGAAATAATCTAACATATTGCAGTTGTCCGACATAAAAATTAGAATAAAATAAAAGTTCAATCCAGTTTCTGATAACTGAATATTAAAAGCTCATTATAAAAATACAAACACTACTACATATGCATATCCCATGATAACATCTTTATTCTCCTAGAGTTTTGCACCGCCTTCTGGCGGCAAAAGTCGCCCTAAACTGTCAAAATGTGAATCAGCCTTCTTATTTATTTACGGGCTCGATAGCTAGACCATTGCCCAGTTACGACGACATCTAATATTTAGAGCATTACCAGTGAAGTCATGTAACGCAAAATTATGAAAATACAGGTGGTATATGTGTGTGAAGTAACTTAATTCGATGATAGCTCTTGATATTTGAGAGAATTTACCAAAATAAAAAAAAATCAATCAGACGCTAAACTCCACTAAGATTTATGTACTACTAGAGCAGCTTCTTTTATATCGAAAACTGAATTGTTTCTGTTCTATTCCGTTGTGAATTATTGAAGATCAACGCCGCTGAAAGGAAATGGAATCTTGGGAAAATGCCGAACTGAGAAGAGGGGAATATCTCCCTAGGAATCATTCATGGCTGTAATTCACCCAAACAGATCAATAAAACAGCGTCCGTTGACTCAGTCGCCTGCTACGTATTTTCCCATGCTTCATCAGTTCCTTTTCATTCACTTCCTTTGGAAATCGCACGAAATTAGAGTATTCCACTATTGAAGTAGAGAGGTCACGGAAAATGATTTTTTTCGCAACAAATCATTATGGTCGCTACTGTTGATCAAGCTGGGGATCGACCTTACAGAAGATTTATACTTTTAGAGAAATTGGCAGTTTTTATTTTTGAACTATCAGCCGCATCAATCAAAACTTCTAATCAAAATTAAATGTAACGCAAATTATTGGATAATTATTTTTTATAAAATTGACATTTATATTCAAAACTATTAGATCAAGCACTTTGCTCAATTGATATAGGAATTTGGTTTATGTTATCAGAGCTTTACCAATTGTGAAACTAACATATCGCCCAATGCTGAGAATTAGCCAAAAATATTATTCTGTGAAAAGAGCAAACCAACATTAATATCAATTTTCGTTTTGAATGAGAATGATTTTTCCGGCAACAGTTTTTGTATTGTATTCCACTACAGGGTAGTATATGGCCAATTAGATATTGATTAAGAAATTATATGAGCTGAACGCTCATGAAATAATCAAATTAAAAGTTTAAATTTGAATGTGTATAAATTGGGTCTAAGGTAAGGATTTGGAAACGGTTATAAAGATAAAGCAATGATTGAAAAAGAGCTCCTAGTCAACAATCCATTTTTTTTAACTTTTTTTTGAGTACAGTCCTGCTATAATTCAATAATAACCGAAACTAACGTCGGGGACCAACAATATTTATAATTTTTTTTCGCAAATTGAGTATTGTTCAACATTTATTTCATCTAGAAGTATTTTAGTTTCCCAAGATGAGAAATAATGAAAAAAACCAAAAATAATTTTTGAGTATTTAGAACTAGCTATATGGCTATATGAAATGATTGTTAATGTGATCAATATTAATTTACAATATTATAAAAAAAAATCATCAAATGTTGAATCCAAAATAGTGAAATCCAATATATATTTCGCCAAGCACAACAGATTTTAGTAGTAGAAATTTTCATCATAGAATTTGAATTTAAGAACTAATAGAACAAAATTACCTTGAATATAACAGCAATACCCTACAGAATATAATGTTTGGATTTTCAAAACGAAAAATCAAAATAGGTACGCTTAAAAAATTTCTTGGAATTCAATGGCTCAAATCAGGTCCGTTTACAAAAATTTTCACCAGACAATATCTGAGCAACAAATAAATCATTTGAAACATATTCTCTAATATTGTTCGATTGTTTTTACTTTTCAAAGAATACCTTACTAGTCACCCAATAAAGATATTTTTTCTCCGTTTAACCTCGCTCTATCTTTCATCGTTTCCGAAATACCTGTTGTGGACCTTTTCATCTTTGACACAGTGTGGTCATCACTCGATTTGTAAGCGTTGTTCATACATAATTGAGGTTTATTACTCTCTGCCAAAATCAAACAGGTCGTGAAATATTTTTAGTCAACATCCGATTGGAAAAAGTAAAAACTGCCAATTAGGAAAGCAATAACTGCTCTTCACACACAGTTTCCTGAAACACCAAAAAATTATTGGATTATGTGTTGTAATTTAAATATGACTAACTGTACTGATCGTACTTATTACACCAAAATTTCCTTGCTTTTTTGGCTGGATATCGCGGACCAAAGCTTCAGAATTTCCAAAAAAAAGCGTGGCCCGCAAATTCGCCTATCAAATATCTGCTTACGTGGTATTCTAGTCGTTTTATATAAATATAATGTATTTTTATGTGCTTTGTACGTTCCCTGATGGTTGTAACAATTCCCGGGAACTTAGATTTTAAGCATGAACACGGTTTTGTAAAGCAAATTCGAAAGTTGATTTTTCATGTTGGTGCGAGTCAAAAGTTTGTATTTCCAGGCGAATATTTTGGTTGAATGCGTATTCATTTGATATGATTGAGGTATTTCTTGACAATAATAAACAACTTGTATCATATGTTGTGCCAAATTTGTACAGGTTTTTGAAAAAAAAATCTTTTGATGGAATGACGTGGGAAAATTTGTGTTCTTAGTCTCTGCTGTTACATATAATGAGGAAATTCATTTCCCGATTTTACTCGTATTGATAGATTTGAATCTGTACGGAATGCCGAGCATAATAAAAGTGAAGAAAAACAATTTATCGGAAGATATTTTTTATTTTAATGAATTTCTTTCCTAATTCAGTGTTTAGTTCAAGACGAATAAAGTTTGCCTGCTGAAACAAATCAAATATTTTACTAGTGCTTCAGTTTGTTGTATTTTGCATTTTTTCTTGTGAATTTTATCAAAGTTTTTCAACAAGTTCAATCCTTGTATATTACCAAATCCTACAAAGAAAGGTATAAGACTTTATTTGTATATAATTTTACAATGAAAAAAGTAGTGATTCATTTTATCGTACGATTGAATTCAGATTCAGCATCTTCGAAACCCGTTTATACGAATCTGGAAAAGTAATTGTGGAAGAAAAAGTTGAAAATGATGTTTTTACGTATAAAAGTTCTCATAACATTTCCTAAACTGAAAATGTTAATTTTTTTTTACGTTCTTTAATTGCCTCTTCTATATTGAATTAAAATCTATCTCGAATAACCCTAATAATTTTTGCAGAAACATCACATTACTCGCTGTAACATATAAAACCAATATTTTTGATCCATCCAAATTTAGATCGATTAGATTGGAGTGGCTCTATTAAAAGTGGAACCCACGGTAGATACTCAGAACTTGATTCATATTTTTCTTTATCGATATGTTTTACAAAAGCGCGTTCGAAACTTTGGTATACTCTCGCCTAGACCCCGGGAATGGTTTGTGAAGTAGTTTTTTAGATATTTGTTAGGACTGGCAAATTTCGAGTTTATCAACATATTATATTATGATATATTTAAGTGTTTTCTTGTTGTGAAGCCGCACATTTTGAAAAACATGACCCGTGTGGTTCTGGCTGTATGGGCGGGGTCGCTCATCCCAGGTTTGGATTCGGCCCGTATAGTCTCATGGGTCCTTCCAGGACACGCCAAACTAGCATCATAGCCGCTTTGTCCGTAATCGTTCCTGCCAATGGTCGCTATAGCAATAGATTTTTGCGTGTTATATGTGTATAGAACTCATTTTGAATGTGTTTCGGATGCGTCGAATTTTCGCAAAAATGCGATTCGGAGTCCGAATAAAGTTAACCTGTTTTATTCAATAACTAATGTGTAAAATTGAGAATCCATAGGTTTTGTAATTTTCAAAAAAGTACATCTTTTTTTTTCTTACTTGGCTGCAACTGAATATTTTTCGAAGAGGACAATTCGTTCAGGCCAATCCAAATTACCTACACTATAAGTTAATAGACTGACACCTATATCAGAAAACAACTATTTCCCTGGCTAATACCACGAAGGACGTTGGATTATATCCAAAAGGTGTCTATAAAAGTAGGTCCTACCATAAAATTCATAAAAAAGTGCCGAAATTGGAACGTTCATTTCTATAAAAACCCATGCAAGGAAGGCTTTTTTTGAAACTAAAAAGCTCAAGTGTCTTTGTGTCTGTTAATATAAAACTTGCAATAGAGATTATCTACATGAAAATAAATCAGAGAATTAATAAAAAATTCCTTGTGGTAGGGAATCGCCCACTTTAAATAAAGTTATCACATATGATCCACCCTGTGAAAACAAACTTTTTTCACTAAAAATTTTATATCTAGGTACATATAATGTTCCATTATATTATAGTGTCTTGGAGACCTAAATTTTCCACATCAAAACCTCAGATTACTAATATTAATAAATTGTCTTTGGAATGTTCACAATGAGTTAGGTTTTTGATGCGAATGTAAAGATTTGAAACCTAGACATCGCATAAAAAAACCAACAATATTATCACATTCTAAAAAAAATTTCGTTTATTAGTAGTAATGATCTAACCTTAGAATGTTGAAAGTCGAGCGCACGTTCTCAATGCGAGGAGTCGATAATATTATTTATATTATTAATGGTCAAAATATTGACTGAATAGCTCTAGAGTCTTGAACTGTAAAACCAAAGAATACTTTGAAACAAAAAATCTGGCTCCAAACTCTTGTCCCAAAACCTATTTCAATAATGTATTCTGTTCGTTCTTCAGCATAATTTGAGTTTATATCTGCCTCCACATTCAACGACTGTTTTGATCATAACTTTCAATGAAGAATAAAATAGTCTGAGACTCGATACATATGAATGAGATGGAAAGCTATTTTGTTCTAAGTATAGGTAATTTTGAAATGATAGCTCTCCACATAGTCGATTTGTTTTCTCAACAACCTGAAAACTATTCAGTTGCTTCGCAAAGATTGCCCATATTCAATCAGCACTCGATTTTACGTCTTTTTGTTGGTGAGATACCGAAAGACATTTAACAATGATGAATTTTAGTATGTGTTAGGTCATTCTACACATATCTGAGCCATATTTCAAAATGGCGTTTGTCGTTCCCGATAATGTGCTTCTTTTGTTGCTTCCGCTCTCCTGCGCTTATGTCCTCTGTGTAGTTTTAAATCGCGTGCGTTTGCGCCTAAGCTTAAGTCTGATATGGAAACCCAGGGGTGTGTTTTTAAAATAAGGGGAAATAACGACCCGACGTAATAAATAAAAACATCCCCTTTTCCTGGCATGGAGTGGCTTTCGTTCGGCATCTAAAAGGGATAACGTTCACAGTTGTTAAAATTGGTTGTTCGGTAAGAACGAATTGAAAAGCTTCAAGAAAAGTGATATTCGATATAAATAAAAACCAGGCTAACGAAACGATGACCGGTTATTTTACCGGGCTCTGATTTTAATAAGCACGCCTTTTAAGTTTCCATATTACTTCTTCTCTAAAGACTGATGCGTTAGTATGTACTTATAATTGCAAAATTGATGGCAATATAATGTGAGTATGTAATATATTTTTGAGCTATATTTGTTGAAATACATTATCACGAACAAATGTTAAGCAAAAGAGTTTTTCGACGACGTGGCCTAAGTTGGTCCCCTGCTTGGCCTAGTAGAGTTTCTGAGCATGCTCGCATCCCTCTCACCAAAAGTGCACCGACACACTGGTTTTCTTGCGGCAGTGGACAATAAAAATACTGTATTCCACTTGTTGGCAATTAACTGTCTAAAGTATTTTCAAAGTTGTTAATCAAAATGTTATATACTTAGGTGTAACTCTTTCCAGAGGGCTTTTATATTCACAGACATCCGTTTACGAAAGTTTAACAGGAAAAATACAACAATGAAATGTCACATATTTTTCCAACCCAAGGAATGCATTTGTCATCTCAACATTTCAAGTTGAATCAAAGTTATGAGTAGAGGGGCAGCAATACAAGTTTTACAACAATTTTCACAGAGCTAATGTTTGTCCTGCTCGACGTTTATACAGTGCAAATAATACATTTGAAAAATGTTATGTTAATGTCTTATACCTGCAAGACTGAATAATTGGAAGTTTGACTAGACTGTAAAAAATTAACTGTAGTGATGATATTCTACTGCGTTGGAAATATTACAGTCAAAGGTCTACCACCTCTGCAAAGTTCTTCAAAAATTATCTCGATCGACTCATTTTTACAAAGCTCTTTTTCTCAACTAGTCTAACTTGGCAATGCTCCACAAATACAATTAATATTTTTTCCATGATTTATATTATATGATCTTCAACATAACAATTCAAGAAATATCTAACAGTTAAAAACCGAACTATTGTTAAAATTCCCATCATTATTACAATTTATTGAATTGTGCATAGAAACTTCATAAGATTTTTTTAATAGAACGCTCCTTTTTAGTCTCGAAGAGAAGTTCTGTGACATTTCTCGATAGCAATCTTGAGGCTTCCTAGATTTTTGACATTTTGTATCAAAATTTCACACAAACTTTATAAACTACTAAAACTTGTAGATCTTGTAAGTCATGATGAAATGTAATCCAGAACATTTTCGATATTTTGCTGAAAATTTTTGGGAAAAAATGCTATTATCAAGTAACAAAAGCATCAGAAATAGGAAAAAATATGAAGTTCATTATATAAGTTAACAAGATGAATAACATTTGTGGCATGTTTATTTTCTAAATCTTCTCTTTTTTCGACTGGAATGCAACACTTCAAATGCAATGCAATTACATGCTTATTAATTTTGAGGTATTATTACCTCCAAAAAGTTTCAATCCTGAAGGTATTTGACAGTAAATAACATAACAATTTGAAAATTATACATAAAAGCAACGACGCAGAGAAGGTGATTTGTTATTTTGTTCACTCGCGATATCGAAACGAAAACTGAAAAAAACCAGATTAACTTATGTATGTCAAGATACTCAGTACTCAAGAAGTACCACTCTAATTTCTGCTAATTCCTGTTCAAGGCAAGGTTACACGTATAAAGTGAGATCAAGTGATGTAAGAGCCCTCTATAATAGTTTTCTTTGATGATCGAATTCCGAAGAATTTATTTTGTATATGATCGTTACTATTATAGTATGTGTCACTCGATTACTATATTGGAGCACATTATCTGGCTGAATTTAAGCATTCCATGTATACACTGTTGGTCATGTTACAAAAATAATAATTTATATGTTGATGTAATGATATAAAGTATTTTGAAAAATCGAAAAAAAAATTGAACCGTTGTGAGGTCCGGCTTCAAAATCAGGAGCCGGGGGGATTCTTTTATTGATTTAACTGTTTCTTTTATTGTCAAAAAAGTTTCTATTTTTCATAGAACAGTTCTTGTTATGAAATAAGTGTGCCTAGTCAATAGTTTTCGGGTCAATTTTAAGGATAACTATTAAAAATGTTGTACATCCAAAAAGCTGAATTTGTTCTGGTGGAATTGGAGTGCGGTGAGAATGTATTTTTGGAAGTTTGACCAAATTTCTCAGTCCAAGCCATCAGATCTCGATCCCGTTCAAAACATGTTCAGTCCTCGTTAAAATTGGATTTTATATTCTATTTATTTATTTTATTCATTTAAGTGTATTTTTAGTACAACTTTTGATGATTAAGTCATATCAGTTTGTTATAAAGCGTGTATTTATTGCAGTGGTGTATATCTAATAAAGCATTTCATTTGCTTCAAACCCCACTTATTTAACAAATACCTCCCTTCTAACACATATCCTCCCTTCCCACCTTTTTCCGAAAAGTAACTCTGTAAATGCGAGATTACTGTGCCTTTTTTCAGAAAAAGCATACCTATGTTTCAAAATTAATTTATTTCAACAGAAAGACAACACGTGTTTCGCTATATGGAGTGTCTACACTCTTTAAGAAGCTATTGTATAACTAAACACGTATTGCGTTTTTGTAAAACTATGTAGTTTTACATTTGAGGATAGACATGACTGAAGAAGCTATTATATAGCGAAACACGTGTTGCGTTTTTGTAAAACTATCTAGTTACGAATACGAAAACGCAACAAGTGTTTCGCTATACAATAGCTTTTGTGTCTATCGAAAGTTGTTGAGATGATCATGAAGGACCAAATTTGCAGCTTCTTAAATAATCACCAAGTCATCACACCCGTGCAGTCCGGTTTCAGACCTCGTACATTAACTTGTTTAGTACTTCTGGACTACAGTAAAGCGTTTAAGACTCTTGACTTTAACGTACTGTGCGATAAACTTAGCTTCTTCGATTTTCCTATGAATGCGCTGTCTCTGGTTAGAAATTACTTATCGAACCGAACTCAAAGAGTTATAGTGGACGGTATCAGCTCAGAGACTCTGCCCGTAACTGAAGGTGTAACTCGAGGATCCATGCTTGGTCCTTCACCATTCAGCTTATATATTTGTAACTTCCATCAGTCGGTAGAAAAATGCAACATTTATCATTAGATGATACTCAACTGTACTTCTCTTTTCAGTTCCCTGACATTGATTCCGCTCAAAACATCATCAATCGTGATCTACAGACCACATTTGATATTTCATAAGCTCATAAATTGAAGTTAAACTCCAAAAAGTCGGCAGTAATGATTTTTGGACCGAAAAGATTGCGAGATATTGCTAAAAATAGTCTCATATTCATATAAATGGTGACGTTCTGCCTTTTGTAAATGAAGCAAAAAATGTATGCCTGTGGTTTGATTCTAAACTAAGCTTTACAAAATACGTTAGCCATTTGAACCAAACGTCTTTTAACTCCCCAAATCGAGAGTTAGTCACCAAACAACTCAAACTAAAATTAGTTTCATATTGCTATGGGATGTATGACCCTGCATTACTTCAATCTGATTCCCTCTCTCTTCAACGAATCCAAAACAGTGGCCTTCGTTTTTCTTTTAGCATTCGAAATTACGACTACATATCATCGAAATGAAGGATTCATATCGGCTACAACTGGAAAAACTTAGGAAACTGCACCTACTCATAAACACCCACAAAGTTACAGAGGTTACTGCACCTTGTGTCACGAACCTCTATACCCATCACCCGACTGCCGTAGACTAAGGTGATGACATCATCCTGGCAAGCCATGATGAGCCTCTCAGTTTCCGACTTCAGCCCACTCGACCTGAGCCAAGAGAAAGTCAGGCGCTTTGATAGATGTTATTATTATCATTATTATATAAGATGTTCATATGAAATGTTCAGGAATGTACTAAAACAACTGTCATGGAACTCACATACTGGGAATTTTTGTAGAGAACACACTAGTCATAGGTTTATTGGATACACTGGCTGAAACCGAAAGCAAAGAAACAAACTGCCATAGTAAGATTCACTGTCTCTCCCTACTTGTGTGTGAATGTAAAATGTTTCCCCTTTTGAATTTTAAACAGAATGAAATATGAAGGTCGGACAAACTTCTCGTAAAACTGTTTGATGCGGAAAAGACGGCAGTGGCGCATCATTCCTCGTCGAGATGGGATTCTTCTCATACTTTTTTTGATTGGTACTTCAATTCTCTATCCAACAGTGGTTGGGGATATTCCTCATCTTGCTGAATGGTAAAATCAGATGACCTTGAGATGTTTTGATAGATACGTGACATCACTGACATCTGAAACCCTATGCACACGGGCGTACAATCAACGCATAGCAAATTATGCGAACGTTGTTGAAATACATTGTCTCTTATGAGCCAACGATGTCTGCTGTTTGCTGAATATATCTCCTGACGTGGCCCCTAGTTCCTTATCAAGACTTTCCTTCGTGTTACAGGTAGTGTATGCGTGATCAATTAGGGGCCTTGACGATTCCTATCTTCTTGATTGATTGGTGCTGGCTAGATTCGTAATTCATATACTCTTCCGTATGTTTTGGTTTTCGGTATACAGATGTTCCCCAATTATCGGTCCCCTTCATCATTAGGTCTAAAAACGATAATCCATAGTGACCTTTCTTCATTATTGTAAATGTTATAGAAGGTATCATGCTGTTGAGGAGATATAAACGGGTGTCCTACCTTCTATACTATGAAGATATCGTCAATGTTTCTCAACCAGCCTCTGGGCTTCTTCAATAACCAACGTTTCGAACCACTTCTAGTATGTTTTCTATAACATGGACTGCTAATGGCGGTTCTATTTGCACTTCCTCGACTTGCATGAAAAATTTGTTCCTCAATTGAACACTTCCGGTCACAGCATCTTAGTGATTCCATAATGACTTCTATTGGTAACCTCGTCTTCGGATAGCCTGATCTATGTGATTTGAAGTGGAACGACATCCTTTCTACGACCAAACTAACTTATTGATCTGATTGTGTGACCTGCATTGCTTCCACACTCGATAAAATTACCTAAATTCTTCACAAAAGACAACTTTTTTTCTTTGTAGCGGTTGAATGATTGGAAGTAGGAATCTGGATGAGTTGTAGGTGGCTAAAGCTCTGGAACTGATGATTTGTCTTATCGGGACATCCTACTTGTGAATCTTGAGTAATCCATACAGCTAAAGTGGATTACCGTAATGCGGCGTCAGCGATCAACTCTTTTTTTCCGAAAAGAAGAGTTGATGTTTGTTTAAACAGTCGAAATCCAACTGTAGATACAGTTGGATCTTGTGCAATCTTCGTGTACTACCTCTTCTGAAGAACATCTTATATCTTCTGCTCGTAGAGATCGGTATTCATCACAATGGTCATCTTGTCTGCAGGTAGAATTTTAATGGTGTCATCTGTAGGTCTTTCAGAACGTTTCGTTCTTCGTGGTTAATGGTAGATGTTGGAAGTGGTTCTCGATGAATCTCTCTCATCAATAAGAGAACTGGTGGATTCCACTTTTCTGATCGTCTCCAAAGTGGGCACTTATCTTGGCACAGTGGAAAAGTTCTGGCGTTTTCCGAGCAAGGATTCCTCTATATCCGTGAGCGGGCGTTATCTTATGATGATGTTGTTGGCTTTGCGGTTGTCCAACACTCTTGTTTTTTCCTATAAAAAAGTACTATAATTGGAGCATTTTCACGTAAATTTTCCGACCTTGATATGTCACCCAATTTAAAAGTTATTAGAGTGATTATTTTTTACAACCTTACTGTATAGTATTCAGAGGAGGGCATAAGATTTCTCGCCTATTTAAATTAAGAGGCGACAAAAGCGTAGATGTGGCTTCTACTCCTTTACTTGCAGTTCTACTGATATCAGAAACCTGAAATACATTAGTTGATTACTACGTCCCTAAAGCCTCTAATAATTATCACAATGTGTTCATTAACAACAAAAATGTATCATTGTGATAACTGCATAGAATATAATACAAATAATATTCGAGTTGTTACGTACATTTTATTCGTTTCTGAACACATTCGTTAGGTTCCTCCTCAAACGACAAGCTATAGATATAAACGTAGTATAATTCCCTTGCCATAATCGAGAATACTCATCTTAAAGTTAAGAAAATAGGTGCTTTGTATTCTGTGGCGGTAACGAACCGTGTAATATGTACTGCAAGGAAAGTCTACTAAATTTTATGGTGCAGGATGTTTATAATTTGTGATAGAGGTTAGGCGCTTATCACATGAAAAAATCTTACTCTCATCTTATTAATAACAGATGGTTAGATGTAAGCAAAGGTACAGATCCTAATTACGAGGGACAGTAATCCCCAGGTAGGTGAGAGATTTGACCTTATTTAATATCTTCAAAATAAAGCAGTGAAAAATCCAAAGGATTTGTGGGAGAAAGAAATATGTTGTTTTCAAGACAAACGCGAATTATGATAAGAATATAAATAAAGGAAGTTTTACAAAAAATGTATAGAAAACGTATATAAAGCCAATGTCTAACCGGTCAAAGAGAATAATTTAAATGTTGACCTTCCAAAATGTTGAATAAATACATAGTGTTTCATCAGTTAGAAAATCACAGGTAGGTATGTAATTCTTCTATGACAACTGAAAAATGCGTCATTTATGTGCTCGTTTTCTGCTGGGTACCTTGTAGGCAAAATGGTCAATCACTTTACACTTATATATCTAAAGCAAATGAACTTTAAACGTTCAGGCCAGTCTCCATATACCTACACAGTAGGTTTAATGGACTGACGCCTATCAGAAAACAACTACTCCCCTGGCTAATACCACGAAGGGCGTTGGATTAAACCTACTGTGTAGGTATATGGAGACT
>WOGJ01270504.1:0-10856 GCA_015342185.1 Leptinotarsa juncta
TATGTACCATGGGAATTAATGAGCCTTAATAACCTCAGGCAATTGCCATCGGTAATTAAGGCCCTCCTAATTCCCTTGATACATAAATAACTATTCTTCGACTGCGACTGATTATCGACCTAATAGGTATCGACGACGACCCGTTCTGAAATGTGTTTTGGCAGCTTGACAACGAAAATATACGATATTTATCAAAAATGATCTTTTTTAAAATTTTGAGATTACCCATTTCCTAATTTTACTCTCTAATTCTCTTAATTTAGTCCTTCATAAGTAATATACTCCAGCTTTTGATCAGTCGGTTGATAGCCGGTCGGTTCGACGTGGGTGCTTTGTTCATTCACTTAATTGACCGATGTGTGAGTCGGTGGTTCAAGCCCCAGGCTGAACGAGCGATTTTCACTTGCTATCGTCCAACCCGTGTTAGGAATCAGACGTTAAAAGGTAAGACCTCGTTAGTCATTGGTTTGCACAAGTAGGGGTGCGACAGATGGTTAACGGAAAAACAGATTTCATTACTGAAATCAGTAATGTAGAGAGGCTTTCTAAAATATATTTTTGATGTAACGTTTTGACACTGGTTTCATCTATGATTTTGCTATATCTCTGTAATGAGATAGAGAGATAAAGAGAGTAACAGAAAAAGCTAATTTCCATTTAGCGGTCGATGTGGAAGCTCAGCTTTGCAACATCTCGCCTCGAAAATCTTTGACATGCAGGTTCAACATTTAATGAATTCAGGATATTTGTCCGAAAACTAAGTCAAATCATGTACTGCTACCAAATATCCGGAAAGAAAATCAGACAAAAAGAAAATATTCTGTTGTAATCCCGCATGTTCAAACTAAGCTCTACTAATCGTACTTTACGACTATTTATATTTATCGACCTCATTACAGATCCGAAGTTCCGACAGTCCCAAGAGAACCGCCAGACATATACCTTCATTGGCCGAAGTAGAAATTAGAAACAGAGGCAAATCCGACCAGAAAAGAACGGTACGTCAAAGCAGCAACAGGCGATTATCGCCTTTAAGCTGAACTATTCAAGAGAGAGTTTCGAGCGAACGTCGTGTTTCCCGGTAACATTTTCCCCGGAAAATCGATCCGCAAGGAGAACAATTGTGTTACAGATGTCTTTTATCGCCCAAGATATCTGGAAGCAATTGTGCTTCTTCCGACATTCTAGGCTATATTCCTCGTTTACCTGTCTCTTGTTCACGTCTACTTGCACTGGCATAGCTTATTTCGTTTATTTATCGTCTTGTTTCCGAAATCCTCTTTTCATTTCCTCCTAGGGTCACAGTTTGGATGTTGTGTGGGGATTACGTCCGGTGTTCGTGACACTAATAGTGATTCAATTAGGGCGTTTCTAAAAAATCCTGAACGATAGGAAAAGTAAATTGGTGGATGTAGCTGTTACTACGTGGTAGGAGATCATCATGAAAAAGAGAAATGAATCTTTCTATGTTTTTCTACCACAAATTAAAGTTGTGAAAAAATATATATTGAAGAAGAAAGTTATACAAATCATGAAATTATGAAACAACAAACATTAATTGGCGCTCCGGGGCGACTTCATTGATTCCAGTGGCGCATTCGATTTTTCAGCTGCAGGTAAACCCAAAAAAATCTGCAGCACTACATCATTTGAAGATCTTGATCTGCCCAATGTCCTCTCTTTCAGAGGCTACAATAAATTGAAGATATCGCTAGAACACTTAGTGACACGACTATCGTCAAACCTAAACTTAACTTTTAGACCAGGTTCAACGCCAGAACCACATTGAACAATGACCGCATGAAAATCACTTTTTCGTATTCAGTGTGTACTCCAAACATGGAAATGAATCAGATATCATTCATAGAAACGAACGAGTTTTTTGTATAAAGATGGAGAAGAAGAATGCCAATGAGAGCTTAATTATTCAAAGATTATTTTCGAATAGACATCTTGTGTGAAGAAAAAAATTAACGAAAGTGAATCTGTATGAGAAATGTACATATACCGATGGGTTTAAATGCATAGTATTTGAAATAAACTCATTGAACAGTCAGAACATTAAACCCATAATCTGATCAGAGGATAATTCATTATTACAGGCATCCACGTTCTTCACGAAATGTTTTGAATTACGATGAGAATCATGAAATCCTCCAACGTCGTTTTGATTGATAATAAACTATCGCAGCAAATCCAACAGAGAATTTCAAGTAGAAACACGTGTTCGACTACACACGAATCTATTAATTATTAGAAGTGACAGAAGAGAACATTAAAATAAATGGCCGAGGAAATCCGCCATTCACGGGTTTATTTATTGTTATAAATGTGCTCAGAATGACGATAACACTAATTTCGTTCGAAATCTTAAGAAAGATTTACATTCAGGAGCGAATTCAATTTTTACGTTCTAAGAACGACACGAATTTAAATGAAAACATCGTTTTGATAAACGTTGACCGATTACTGATAGCAAGTTATCTTTTATTGATTGGGTTGTACAACACTGACACTAATGCTATTACTTATAAAGTAACTTAGGTATATGATGTCATCTCCTTAAATACTAATATAATAATTACTAATAACATTATTGATGATTGGAGAATTATGAATATCAATCTGATCATTCAAAATAATTTTGTTTTTTTTTGGCAAGATGTTTTTTAATTTGTAAAGATTCCAATATATTTAATTTCAGACTTTTTGGTTGAATGTGTAGAATTTCCAGATTTTGTGAAATTGTTAGGGTTTTCTATGAGATGATTGGTGTAGTTGAAGTACTGTTTATTCAATCAGTAACTTCAAAAATGCTCCTCGAATCTCTGGTTGAAACTGCGACCAGTCTGTCCTATACATAAAGCATTGCAGTGGTCGCATCTGAGCTTGTGGACCCCATATTTTTTGAATCCGTCTCCCGTACTGACTTTGAATTATTTATAAATGAATGTATATTATTATTTGCCTTGAATGCCTAGTTTCTGTAGGAAACTAGATATTATGTGTGTAGAATAACCGAGATATGTCACATTATTTTCTTTTATTCTAGGGTAGAATAAATTCAAGGTTTTGAGGTTTTGTTCTTGGTTTAGTATATCGTCTACGACGAAAGTTTTATATCCATTACTGACGGCAATTTGTTTTGATTTTGTTAAATTCTTTTTGGAAATGTGACTGGTTTTGAGGGACATCTACCTATATCTCTGAATCACGGAGTGGTATGATGCAAGTTTAGGAGAGTGTGGATGCAAATATATTAAAATCTATATAAATAAAAAAATATCTTGCTAATAAAAACAACATTGTTCTGAATTGTCAGATAGATATTTATAATTATCCAATCATCAACAATGTTATTAGTAATCTCCCAAATGCCCCTTGATACCTCTCTTTACCTACCAATGCAACTTTTCTTATTTATGGAGATGATATCATATACCTAGGTTAGTTTATAACTCACTCAGAAGATGACACAGTGTGTCGAAACAGCTGTTAGCATTAAATCATTGCCTATTATTACATTAATCTTTTTTCTCTTCCTTTCTCTGTCTTTCCTGTCTCTCAACCTTTCTTTCTCTGTCACTATTTTATTTCTTTCTCCCAACCCTCTCTCTTCTTGTTATGTATATTTCTGAACCTCTCTAATTTAGGTTTAAATCAAGTATTCGAGTTAATGTAGTTTTTCACTTACATCATCATCTTTTTGTTTCTCATTTAAATAAACTATCGATTTTTTTTATTGACCTCTTCTGGAATTCCTTCACAAAAAATTATTTTAGTTCAATGATAAAGATATTATAACTGAAGTTTGAAAATAATTGCTACGGCCGATTAGCTTTATTGCATGGACAGAGATTCTTCAATATTCGTTTAACTTTTTTTTCATGATCTACGCTCTTTTGAGTTATTATGGATAATTTCAATTTTATACATTTTCAAAGAAAACCTATTTGGTTTTTAGGTTATAGATAGAAATACTACTAATTAATGTTGTAAGATAAGCCCGTCAGGTTATTTATTTTTAAGAAAGATTGGATCTAATAAACTGATTTCATCGTTTACTTGATGATGTATTCAATTTTCATTGGTATTAGTAAGAACAATTAATGAGATTTTATTTGATAATCTTGAGTCGTTAGTTTCTTTAACGATTTCTCATGATCCTCTTGCAACATATTATTTCTTCAGTTCCATGATAAACTATGTAAGTGTTGAAAATTGTACAATAAACTGTATCAATTTTTTTATATATTGAAGCCGTTGCCAATCCCTTTGTGTACCGCCACTGAGTGTGATCATATGAGTTTTAATCGTGATGTCACATTGTTACCTCCAAAAGATTCTCCAATGAAGAGAAGATTCCGAGAAACTTACCAGCAAGTTCGAATATGGTAAACGAGTATATGAAGGGGCTTTACGGAAATTATGTAGATTAGTTTAGATATCAGTTTACAGATATTAGTGCCGAGAGAAAGCGACGAGTAAACAAGAGAGTCCAATAATTCTAATGTGTAAAGAAAGTTGGAAATTTTTACTGTTATTCTTAATTATTAATTATTCAATAAAGTTGTTAAGTTTGATTAAATTACATAAGCTACATGAATTGTCTAGTTTCAAGTCAAGAAACTAATGAAATAGTTGTTTTTCAAATAATCTCCAGTCTAGACCTCAGAGAATGCCGTAAAATGTATCTCTCTAATTGTCGAATAGCAATTTTTAGTTCCTTCAATCTACTGCAAAAATTATAGAATGTGACTTGTCTGGTTTCGAAATAGAATACTTTACTTGACATCCAGAAAAATTCATTAATTAACCTTATGACACTGTCGAAGAACTTTTTCGGGCTATAGAAAAATAATCCACTTGGAAATCATTCGGTCCCGTAAAATACTCGACCTAACCCAATACGTAACGTGTCGAATATGCAGTACTAAATCGCATACACCGACACCACGAACGAGACAATTCATTTCAGACATGAGCCAGACGTCATATATTACATCTTGTGACGTGAGCATAATGTAGCTTATCAAACGCCATCGTGGTCCCCCAAAGCAATCTCAATGTGAATGCTACATAGAGTCTATACGACTTGGAAATGCTTTGAACAAGAAACAGTACCGATTTCAACAAACGTATTCTTCGAAATGGACTCCTATCCCCGGATCCGTAGAGGAGATATTCCCATGAAAAGTTTCGGCTAGAAGTCCAGTTTTGCATGACGTTGAATTTACATATCAGAGAGGAACGACTAGTAGTCGAAATAATGGCGACTGGGCGAATTCCACCAAAGCCGATGGCCTTCTTTTTTTTTGTCGAGTTGGAACTTCGACGGATCTCGAAATCATAGAGTTGAACACAGTAAAAATAAAGAATTGGAAGTTGTTTCAGGAAGATGTTTGAAGTTTTCTAAAAAGTTTAGGAATTATGAAGCGGATTTTCATTGTACCCTTTGAAGGTAACTGGAAGGTTTTTTTAAGAACAAAACACAAGAACTACAGGAAAATCCTTCAAGCGCTTTGAGAGCGGTGCCTGTGCGAAAGTAATGTTTCACATTGAATATGAATCGCTGGAGATTAAATCCATTTGGAAAAACAATGAGCAGCCACAGTGGTGGAATCAAATATGCCAAGTCATTAAAACACCAGCAGCTTCAGGATATGCTTGGGAGGCGGAGAACAATACTCCAAAGAAGGTCTGATATGAGTTTTATAAAGCATCGTAACTTATGTACAGTGTGTAGAGTTTCCTGGTTCGAAACAGTGTTCCAAGCTGTTGAGAAAAGGCCTTTGCAATTCCAGCGACATGATTGTGCCAAGACATATTGGTGTTTTTTGGTAAATATTATTCACTGATCGTTGACCTTCGATCCCTTCTGGGATTTATCTCTTCCAATACCACAAAAACCTGATCAACTGGAATCATCACAATTCTTGTATTTTTTCTCAAAAGAAGAAACTCTGGATTGAGACAAAAAACCAACGTGTTGGAAGTACATACATGTTGGAAGATCAATACAAAGTTTTCTCAAATTTCAGTAATTCATTTGAAGAGATTTTCTCCAACAAACAGAATTAGAGGTTAATTGAAAGTTACCATATTCAGATGTGAGTAAGTAGAAGTGTAGACAGTCTAGAATCTTTTTGTTACAACTTCTATGTACCGTCAAATCACAATTGCAGCACTTAACAATGGACATTACACCGCATAGTGTGAACATCTACTCACATAAAACTTCTGTTTCCAGAAACAGAAACAAAAAATGTAAGTGTAAAAATTCAAGAAAGATATGAACTTTAGTACAGATAAGTTGAAATAAAGTGTAGGTCACTACTCCATCATTTTGATTAAAATCACCCTGATTATATCTCATGTTATAATTCGATATTTCATACAAATTTATATCTGTTATTTTCCAAGTTTCCCTGAGTATTACACAGTCAAAGTCTGCGTCGGTGTCATGAAGAAGAATTTTGAATTTGATAATGTTTTTTTGAATACCTCTACTGTTTTGCTGTATAAATTTGTTTTATTTACTCGTAAGATTGCTCTTACATTCAATATTGTAATCTAGTGTTGTAAGTTTTGACTGAATTTATCTCAATATATTGAATATATCGATCCATATCTATCAGCTACAAAAAATTTTCACTTACTTTATTTGTACGAAAAAAAAATACGAGTTCAACCTTCAACGGAGGCGTTATTGAAGTTCCCAATGATTATAAATCATTTATATCTGTGACATCCGATGTTTAATAATCAATTGGTTTCTTCGCAGAAAAATGGTGAATTTCTTTGACTGGGTTCTTCGTCGAGACCAAATACTATTTTTTTTATTGATTATCTTTCCAGGTTTTTTATTTGTTTCTTAAGATGTAGATTTTCACTTTCTAATTTGGTGATTTCAGACTTTAGGTTTTCTCATCAGTTCTTTTTAACTCTCTATTATTTCATTAAAAATATCTTTCATGGTTAGAACGTCTCCGTTACCTGACATTTTCTATCCATTGGTATATATTCGACTAGAGTAAGCTCATGTACTAAGGTGGGGTTATAATTCCAAATTATTTTTCTGTGGAAAAATAAGTCAGTCTTTTTTGAGTTTTTACTTGCCATCGCTGCATTAATCCCGTAAGAAAAGAAAAGTCCAGGTCATTATATCTCGTCGTCTTCCAGGTCACGCTCGTCTCATCCATGTGTATCTACAATCTGGCGAAGAACACCCAGTATGTGATTGCGTATTACATCACAACGAAAGACAAAATTATGGCTTTTCATTATCACTATAAAGGACATTTTGGAAGATAAATGTGATAATAATAATGTTTTAGCTAGTCTCAGGAATATCAATATGTTACATGTTTCCTAAATCTTCATAAATATGTTATATAATTACAAGTCGCTAATAACCCAAGAGGTCGATGCGACTCAAACAATAAATTAAAACAAAACATATTCACTCTATTTTCAAACAGTACGTTATATATGCTTGCGTGCCCCAAGATATTTATACCTCTTATCAATGAGATTATCTGCCTTGATTATTGGACAACTTTTTGTAGTTGTGTGTGAAGAGACGGTATTTCTTGTTGTTGCAATCAGCATTTTATTAATGTTTCATTTCAACTTGGAGTGTGTATTTTTAGTCTTCAACAAAATTGTTGATTTATTCAAATTTTGTTATTCAAAGATTCTATGTGAAGTATTGTAGATAAGATCCTCTGTTGGATAATTAGCGTTTTGTATAATTTTCTTGCTTTGTCAAGTTTTCAGCAGTTGTTTACAAACATTGAATGGAACAGTGATGTTACTTTCGACTTTTCACTAGTAGATGGAAGCTGGATATTTTAAATACCTATAATTAATATTATTACAGGTAATTTGCTATAAGTTTCAGTCTTTTGTGAAAAGTACAGAAGAAATTTAAAGATATATTTCAGGAACTTCGCTAGATGAGATGATTCTTTGAAATAACCTCCAAAAATATTTCATTTTGTTATTAGATGCATAACACCATACAATAGAAAAACAAACAGAAATAATGAATAGCAATGATAATGCTCGATGAAAAAATCGATGGTAAAAAACACGATGAAAAAAATATTGGGGAAACATGAAGTCTTCTTACGACAAAAAGACCGAAAAACTCAATGAATCTAGAAGCCGCAAATATCTACTGTTGTCCATTAAAAAAGCTATATATACTAATTGTGTAGTTATCGATTATCGAATGTGTCTCTAGACACTTGTCATTTTTTCTTATTGTCGTCAATAAGAAGTATCAATAAAGAGAAACTGTATATTGTTATATGGCATATAAAAATAATTTTTATACTCTCTTTACCTTGTTTCATAGGCAAATTTTAATAAATATGAAAACAAAATCATCAATAGCTCATTTCTTCAATAAAATGTTTGTGAATCTCCTTATTCTCCACTCTTTGAACTGAACAGAAGAAACTCTGAAATCTTTGGATATCAAAAGATTAATTCATTCAAACCGTACATTTCTGTTACATAGTAGACCAAGTTTCCATTTCGAGACATTGTCGAGTAATGTTTTGTTTTCGAGTTATTTATAGATCGACAACGTGAGATTGCGTTGAAGACTTAATGCATTTCAAGCACTCTTTCAGCCATTAAAAGTGCCTCAAAGTATCAACAACAGCAAATTAATGGGGGTAACTCCTGGTTAATATGAATTTATTTTAAAAACTTCAATCATGTCCTATGATTGCGATATAACCGGCCTTCGAAGATAAAAATTGAATTATGGCCACTTTCGATTGGTAGTTTCAATAACATTAATGTCTTGCGATATCCGAAAGGAAAAAATACATAATTCACGTAATCAGTAGCAGTCAATAATACTACAAGATGATTTATGGAACATTATTCTTCCTTTGAAACGATCGGTGATTACTATTTCCAATAACTGTAATCATGTAGCACATGATTGTAAATTTGGAATGGTCTTTGTAAAAACTAATGTTTCTCTTACGTAGTGTATCAGCGAAGAGTTCCAATTGTGACTTCGAAGAATTATTTCTCCAGCATTTTCCATCATAACATAGCATTCCAGCATAGAAATCCACTTTCTACATTATGCTAATCACTTGCTATAGCTCAAAATGGAGCCCTTCAAACAATCTAATGTCAAATTTTTAATACACTGACTGAGACGTTGATTGGTAAAAATTAATCACACTCAGGAAACTACTGCATTTCCGCAATATTGCTCATATATATGAATCTCCGGCCAGATTGCTGGATTCTATTCAGAAAGAGTCCAGTTGCCCGTTGAAATTTGACTCTACAACGAGTCATCTCCATCAAGGGATCTCCATATGAGGAGTATATATTTGTTTTTTTTTTCAAATTGTACAACAATCATCCAGAAAGGGCCGTAGTCCAATCAAGTGGATGCAAGAGATTTTAATGAAAAATGGTAATTAAAACTGCATTCGTTCAATAGGCCAACAAAAAAAATGTTTTTGACAACTATGTTCACTTTAATAGCTGATTTTTATGGATTTTTGTGTGCTGAAGCCAAATTTGGTCAAAGTTTATTTGCATCACCCATAGTTTTTGAGAAATTGACTTTTTCATATAATTTAAAATCAGTACGGTATAATATGGTAAAATTAATGAAACACTATGTTAAATCACTATCGTGGTTTTTATTTAAGTAGGTTACTTGAAATAATAATACAGTGTTGTAATGTGGGTTTTACTGGTCAGATGGAATTTGTTTACACTTCCTATCCATGTTAGGAATCACACGTTTGAAGGTAATACCTCATTAATCCTTAGCTCGCAAAAGTTTCGACTTCTGAGGGTTGTCGTAGGAGTGCGACAGCTGGTTAATGGAAAAACAGATTTTAAACAGATTATTTTTCTTTGAAGTTTCTTATGTAGCTTTTCCTGCGATGAGTCGCTTGTTGAGGTTCACTGTGAAGTGACCAACAGTAGTATCCCATCATGTTGATGTTCCATCGGCCCTGGTAACGTTTTTCCATCAATTTAATATCTTGGTGAAAACGCTCGCCCTGCTCCTCACTACTATCTCCCAAATTTTCCGGGAAGTAATCAAAATGACTGATCAAGAAGTAGACTTTCAGGCTCATCAAACATCCTAGTTTCTTAAAATTCTTTAACATGTTAGCCACAATGGTATAATATTGTGGGAATTTTGCATTTCCTAAGAATTTTGTAACAACTTGCTTGAATGATACCCATGCTTCTTTCTCATGTATGGTCATTGTGGTTTCAAACTTTATGTCGAACATCATTTTTTGAATGTCGTGGCGGACATTTTAACGACGTTATATTTCACACATGATGACATCGGTGGGTGTTTCAAACGGATAAGAAATTTCTTTGAATTCTCACACATTTAAATTTGAAAACTAGAAGCGCTCAATGAAAGTCTCGTTAGTTGTCATGTTTCTATTAAATGGTTCTATTTCTCATATATCAAGAAAATATTTATAAATTGTAATTTTTTTTTTGACATTTCTAAGAAATATATTTATTTTCAATTTGTAACAATCATGAAATACAAATCAATTCATAAAACTAAGATTATAAAAAAATGGAGAAAAAAATCACATCAAAGGTGCTGCTTCGTTTCCTCCTGTTCATAAAAGAACGAAATTGGGAATACGTATGAATCGTTGTATTCATGCCACGTGCCACTATATGGGTGTCTGAAATATGCTGTGTAATGTCCATTGTAAGTAGTCCCACTGTCATTTGAAAGTGCATATAGATTATAACGACAAGGAGCCACATTGTCTGCTACATAACTGCTCATATCTAATCCATCTGAAGAAAAGTCAAAGGAAACA
>WOGJ01270593.1:0-11004 GCA_015342185.1 Leptinotarsa juncta
TTATTATTATTATTATTATTATTATTTTTCTTGCCTGCTCAAGTATTAGTGTCCGACCGAAAATTCGGTTTCGGTCGAGTTTTGGCAAAAAAAACGGGTTTCGGTTTAGTTTCGGTTTCGGCGGCAAACCTGCCGAAACTACATTAAGTTCTCCCGCTCTGATAGGTTATGTTCGGCGCATTGAATTTTATATTTCATACAAGGGACAGACATTTTGCCGCGTCCACTTGCCTAATTATGTCATGACTTACTTTGTAATTTAATTTGTTTATTATACAAATATTAAGTACCTATTATGATATTAGGTAACAACTTAAATAGGTATGTAATTTCACGTTTGATATTTTTGAAAAACCATTAATAATATTTAAAAGAAGAATCTACACCTACTCAAATAAACACCTCACCTATTTTGAATATATTTAAGGTGCAATTAATATTTTTTCTTAAATAAGGGGTTGTTATGTTGATTTGTTGATTATACATGAGTAAAAATGTCGAAGACTGCATAACGTTGTGATTTAAAGATAAAAAAATAAAGATTATCATAACGTTTTCTTTATTTTTCCCTCAAAACATAATTCTTCTAAGGAAGTTTCATGTACCATGACTCTAATATACAAAATTGTAAATGGAATGGCACCAGAATATTTTAAAGATTATATCAAATTCAATAAAAACATTCATGATTATAATACAAGAAATTCCAATAATATACATATAAACAGACCGGCATTCGGAAGTACCATGAGTTCGACAATTTTTAAGGGCTTCCACGAGTTCAATGAATTACCTGAAGAAATAAAAAAAATATCCATTTTAAAACATTTTAAAAGAGCACTTAAAGATTAAAAAAAAAGTAATACAATACAAATTGTATAGTTATGTGGAATTATTTGGGATATTATTGGCTATCGTTTATTGTTTCTCATTTATTGTTTTTAATTGTTTTCAATTGTTCACTAGGGTATTTGTATCTGTAATGAAACCAAATATCACTGTTTTAATAATAATTCAATGTATTTATGTACCTATATTTCATTATCTATTTAAATGTTACTTAACATATGATACTGAAATCTTTATATGTAATGTTCACTGTCTGGCTACATGCTAGTGTAAATTTGCTAGTTAGTTTTAATTTAAAATTTTTTCCATACATTTTTTTATATTTTTTTAAAATTTTTATATTTTTTATCTTTTAAATTTTTATTTTATATTTCATTGTGCTAGTATTATTATAACACTCATAGATATGTATATTAGGTTTCCTATTTCAATAAAGATTATTATTATTATTATATAAATACAATTAGCATAAAACCTATTGGAAACGAGATACTGGCAAAAAAGGTGCAAAAATTCGGTTTTTTTGACTTTTGACCCCCAATTTTTGAAGTTGCGGCCGTCGAATCATATGTGAATTTTGAAAATACTTTTATGATGTCAAAATACAAAGTTTATACAAATTTACAGCTGGGTATGTCCTCTTTCCCTAAGCAAACCCCCTAAAATGACTGGACTATCCAACAACTGTTTGGTTTCAAGCTTCGAAGGGTGAATAAACGCCTTGGAGCGAGCCATTTCTTGAAGATTTTGCCAGAAGTCTTCAAATTTTCTTGCCATCCAGGTGTTTAATGTTTGTTTGACAAAACCTAAAGCAATACCAATGGCAGGTTCTGGTCCGATGAAGTTACTTGCAGCACTCTCCTTTGCAAAGACTTACTTTTATTCCAATTCTCAGACCTCACGAGAATGACCGCTGAGAAGAAATTTAGCGCCAATGAAATGGTAATCATCGAAACTGACGACTGATCCACTAATTTTCAGTGGATAATTCATGCCATTCGCAGTGTTCTGGTCCTTACTCCTGGTAACTATAAGGGAGATAACGGAACCTTAAGGATGAAAATATCTGATAGCCAGTTCTGATTTTAACAGAAATGACTTCCTAAAAACCAGTGAGTTATAGATTGCCGGAGGTAATCCTTATTCCGAAGGAAAACCACTCGTTCAATCGCCAATATATCGCCCCTATAGCCTCTGGTAACCGATAAAAGTGAACGGCACATTCTGTTGCCGAAGAACCATCGTGAGCGCTACAACTATAAAATCAAAGACGACTGCCTAGATGTAGTGGTTATCGAGAACAAATGAGCGACCTCAAGCTCTTCAACCGTTTTACTTTCGAAGGCACTCCGATCGGACGTGAGCTGGTCACGGCGTGCTGGGATTAACGGTTGCCTCCACGTGAATCTCCGTTTATCTAGGTTCCGATTTAAAAATGTAGCGAACGGTTTTTCCGCATTTTTTTAGCCATTGATGCGAGTAAACGTGTAAACATCGTTGTTGTTTACGGTTATCGATTGCGGTGTCGATTGTTCGCGGTTAATGCAGTAATCTGGGCTTCATGGAGAAAGATACGTGTATCCTTGAATAGTTTGATCGGCAGTACAGACACTGATATTCAAATCTGCTGGGATGATTTTTTTTGAAGTTGACAAGAAGCAACTATGAGTATTTGCAGTGTTACCGAAAACCAGCGTGGAGTATCAGTCCGAGGTGAAGGAACACTGTCCCCCGTCAGGGAAATCCAAGTTGTGCTCTCCTCGCCTCTTCCATTGGTCGTGGGTTACGGGTTCGTCTACATGTAACATGCATTAGATGACCTCGAACGCTGGAAGATTGGAAGATCCGAAATAATCCAGATAAAACTCGGGTGACAGACTTGGGAGACGTAACGTTTCTCCTGACACCAGGGTAACAATCTCAAGCAGGCAGATCGAATGGCAGCCTGGGTACATGACATTGAGAACATCAAGAGCAAAATATAAACGACAATAGTCAAACACTATCCTCCGATTAACCAAAAATCAAACCTCGACCTGAGAATAAGGTTTTATTGTACAATAAGTTGTTCAGGCGCTAAGGAACAAAACACTCCGACTAATCTTGTCACTCTTACCACCCGATTCAGAAGGCCCCGTCACGACGACCGTAAAAAGTGAACAGTTTGTTCATCTCACCCCCAGTTAGGGAGGGGTGCACAGGACCAGGACGTTATAGAGGTAATGAACCTATATACGGTAACCAACCACTCTCAGTTTTGAATCATTCGTCCGTTTGACGAACAAACGTTGAAAAGGTAAGGGAATATTTCAATCTGACTCATATGAAGACGATGGAACAGCGTGGAGTAGCATTCAGTGGATCTAACATCCTCCCTTGACTGATGATTTCCACATGAGGATGGCCAAAACCTTGAGCATTTTGGAAAACTTTCACAAGAACTTGGTGTGAATAGTAGTTCTGCAGAAAAACTCCACGGTGATCCCTCAAAACCTTTTGGTCATATGCAAATAGGACCTACCTACTTGGAAAAGAATGGGGCTTAATTAAAGTTATAAAAAGCATAGGTTTTCTCCAAAGTACAGTTTCTACTGAGTTCACTGCAGTTCTGCAGAAAAATTCCACAGTAAGCCTTCAAAACCTTTTGGTCGAATGCAAAAAGAACCTACCTACCTGGAGAAGAATGGGGCTTAATTAAAGTTATACAAAGCATAGGTATTCCCCAAAGTACAGTTTCTACTGACTTCCACTGCAGTTCTGCAGAAAAATTTCACAGTCAGCCTTCAAAACCTTTTGGTCGAATGTAAAAAGGAGCTACATACTTGGAAAAGACTGGGGCTTAATTAAAGTTATAAAAAGCATAGGTTTTCTCCAAAGTACAGTTTCTACCGAGTTCCACTGCAGTTCCACAGTAAGCCCTCAAAATCTTTTGGTCGAATATAAAAAGGACCTACCTACTTGGAAAAGAATGAGGCTTAATTAAAGTTATAAAAAGCATAGGTTTTCTCCAAAGTACAGTTTCTACCGAGTTCCACTGCAATTCTGCAGAAGAAGTCCACAGTAAGCCCTCAAAACCTTTTGGTCGAATGTAAAAAGAATCTTCCTAGTTAACTGGAAAAGAATGGGGCTTAATTAAACTTATAAAAAGCTTAGGTTTTCTTCAAAGTACAGTTTCTACCGAGTACCATTGTACTTCTGCAGAAAAATTCCACAGTAAGCCCTCAAAACCTTTTGGTCGAATGCAAAAAGGACCTATCTACCTACCTGGAAAAAACTGGGCTTAATTAAAGTTATAAAAAGCATAGGTTTTCCCCAAAGTACAGTTTCTACTGAGTTCCACTGCCGTTCTGCAGAAAAATTCCACAGTAAGCCCTCAAAACCTTTTGGTCGAATGCAAAAAGGACCCTACCTACTTGGAAAATAATGGGGGTTAATTAAAGTTATGAAAAGCATAGGTTTTCTCCAAAGTACAGTTTTTACCGAGTTCCACTGCAGTTATGCAGAAAAAGTTCACAGTCAGCCCTCAAAACCTTTTGGTCGAATGCAAAAAGGACCTACCTACCTGGTATAGAATGGAGCTTAATCAAAGTTATACAGAGCATACGTTTTCTTCAAAGTACAGTTTCCATCGAGAAAAAATTGAATATAAGAAACTAAGAAATATGGTTTGAAAATATCCAAAAATTTGAAATGAAGCTTCCCCTTCAAAAAGTACCTTCCAAAATGCTTTCAAGTACAGCAAAAATTATGGAAAGACTAGTTCAAATGAGAATATATGAAAAGGTCCCGTCAAAACAAAAACCACCCAATGTTAATGAAGACTGCATTCTGTAAAAACGATACTGATCAAAATTTACCAACTGATATTCATGGATATTACCCAACGATATCATGATGGGCCAAAAATCGTCGAAGCAATAGGGAGTACAATAGCGACTTGAAATGATTGCTACTTTTGTACACAAACAAGCCAAGTAGAAACAACAGATAGTAAATCAGAGAAAAACTGGTAAAAAACAAGAAGCTGCATTACTCTCGAAAAACCTTACGATACATAGAGAGACGTGAAAGTTGCTATTGTGTTTTTATTTAACTCAGTCAACCAATTTCCAGGGCCGTAATTTAAATAATTTAAAAGAGAATAATTCACCCAATTATAATCAAATATTACGGAAATATCACGAAAAATAAAATAAAATTTAATTTCTCAGTATAAAGTGAACGTTTAGGATCCAAAAACTACAACAAAAAATTCAGGTCCGTATTCAAAAATTCAAAGATGGGGGTGGCCTAAGTCAGATGACACCCTATATAAAAGATTCATGAATATATTCTGATACCTCACATCAAGTGCCAATAGCAAAATGTGAACAAATTTTCAATATGTCTGCGAATAAAGAAGATATAGGCAAAATAATAATTTGGTCTCTAAAATACACAACTTTTCCACAATTTAACCGACACCCTTATCTCTTATCGTTTACGAGATCCTCATGAACAGAAACGAATTTGAATAGCCCTGTATATAAAAACAAATAGACCGTGATATTTATTCGTGAAAAATAAAGATATACATTCATCAGTGTTTTCATTATATTGAATTGTTTTTCATCAATAGTATGTTTTATTTTCATATGATACTCTACAGAATGACGCTTCAGTGACCTACGATGTTATTTTTTATCACTATTCATCCATGACCAACTAAAAAAAAAAACAAACATTACTATGGCTCATCAATTATTAAGTTTCAAGGATTCCTCTCGAGCAATTTATGATGGCAATTAGTATATCTTAATAGCTCCAATCTCGAAATGTATGAAGTTCCGATACATTCATTGTACGCATCTAAATCAATCAATAGAAACTGCGTTTCTAAGTGCAAGGAAGAACATCACTTTGCATACATTACCGTAGCGATGTTTACATCCATAAATTAAAATGAAAGTTCGCTGCCTCTAATAGATTCTAAATATATGGTCATGTTCAGCTTTCTTTTCGGTTCGGCATATACACAAGATATACCAACCTTTAATTATTAAGAGTTGTACGCAAAAAGCAGCTGTCTTGTCGCAGAGATTTCTCTGCGGTTACACCGTGAAATAGACAATATCCTAATCGAAAAACATACAAACGACTACACAAATGAAGTTGTCCAAGGTACCTAGAAAGTTGTTGAAAACTGAATATCGCCAACACCGGTGAAACCATTTCGGCTCGGTAGGGTCAATGACATTCTCTTCGATGCTTAGATTGGATAATTATGGGTCATCTTAATTAACCTGACTTCATCCTCATTCAGTTGTACTTGGGGGCTCCTGTAATGACAGGTTTGGTCAAGAGGTTCATAACATTGATGTCTGTGGTCAATTTAGAAGGTCTGAATTTTCAGACAGGGATGACACGAAAACACGTATACCAGATCAAGACTTCAATTTAGACCGTCTGACGGTCAATTTTCAGAATCTGTTTTTATTTCCGGACAGGGAAGACACGGAAAAACGTATACCAGATTCAGACTTCAATTTAGTTGTTCTGATGGTGTGAATTTTCAGAGTCTCTTTATTTCCCGTCAAGGAAGATACGGAAAAACTTATACCAGATCCAGACTTCAATGTAGACGGTCTGATGGATTGAATTTTCAGAGTCTCTTTTTATATCCCGATAGGGAAGACACGGAAAACGTATACCAAATCAAGATTTCAGTTTAGACCGTCTGACGGTCAATTTTTAGAATCTGTTTTTATTTCCGGACAGGGAAGACACGGAAAAACGTATATCAGATCCAGACTTCAATTTAGTTGTTCTGATGGTCTGAATTTTCAGTCTATTTTTATTTCCCGACAGGGAAGATACGGAAAAACTTATAGCAGATCCAGATTTCAATGTAGACGGTCTGACGGTCTGAATTTTCAGAGTCTCTTTTTATTTTCCGAAAGGAAAGACACGGAAAAACATATACCAGATCCAGACTTCAATTTGGACGTTCTGATGATCTGAATTTTCAGAGTCTCTTTTTATTTCCTGACAGGGAAGGTGTGGAGAAACTTATACCAGATCCAGACTTCAATGTAGACGGTCTGAATTTTCAGAGTCTCTTTTTATTTCCCGATATGGAAGACACGGAAAAACGTATACCAAATCCAGACTTCAATTTAGATGTTCTAACGATCTGAATCTTTAGAGTCTCTTTGTATTTCCCGACAGGGAAGACACGGAAAACGTACACCAGATTCAGACTTCAATTTAGACGGTCTGAGTTTTCACAGTCTCATTTTAATTCTTTATTTCCCGATATGGAAGACACGGACAAACGTTTACCAAATCCAGACTTCAATTTAGACGTTCTAACGGTCTGAATTAGAGTCTCTTTTTATTTCACGACAGGGAAGACACGGAAAAACGTATACCAAATCCAGACTTCAATTTAGACGTTCGAGCGGTCTGAATTTTTAGAGTCTCTTTTTATTTCTCGACAGGGAAGTCACGGGAAACTAATACCAGATTCAGACTTCAATTTAAACATTCTGACGGTCTGAATTTTTAGAGTCTTATTTTAGTTTTTTATTTCCCGATAGGGAAGACACGGAAAAAAGTATACCAGATCCAGACTTCAATTTAAACGTTCTGACGGTATGAATTTTCAGAGTCTCTTTTTATTTCTCGACAGGGAAGACACGGAAAAAGTGTACCAGAACCAGACTTCAATTTAGACGGTCTGAAATTTTCAGAGTCTCTTTTTATTTCCCGGCAGGGAAGACACGGAAAAAGTGTACCAGATCCAGACGGTCTGAATTTTCAGAGTCTCTTTTTATTTCCCGGCAGAAAGACACGGAAAAATCTATACCACATTCATTCTCAAAATCAGCTCGAGCACTAGATATTTCAGGCTTTTGAAGGTGGTGGAAATGGTAATAAAACCAGAGCTGATTTTTTACAAGTCACCAGCATTAGATAACGAATGAAACTGGCATTCCTCAAAGATTTATACTACAAGTATCCTTTTTTGAGTTGGAGACAATCGCACACCAAACAGACCTTGAGTTTACTTGGACGCCATATCCTTGACTTGCTGAAACTTCCATACAAAATTGCGTTAGAGCCCAGTGTCTGGTGTTTTGGAACTACTCAGAACATTTTGAAGAAACATAAGTTCGTGATGTATGAATATAGACTTACACAGTGCCGTTTAACTGGTGAGCAAGATTTCTCAGAAGCTCATCAGATCATTATTTGTTAAGAAAATCTGAATAACATCATGACATTTTCACATCCAGTAGTGTTTTTCTCAAAAATAAAAAATGATGTCAATTGGAAACGAATTTTACCGCATAGTGTCCTTGGCGGGCCTTAAATGGTCAAAATTATTGTGCCAAAATACATTGAACGTGTATATACGCAGTATATTGGAACAATAATATTGAAGACCATAATATGTTAATTGAAAGCCCTTCAATATTATTTATTTATGTGAGGAATTCATTATCATATAATGTAATAAAACACCTTTGGAACTGTTGCCTGTAAATGTGATTGCAAGTCGTTTCAACGGTTAGTTGGCCTTCCTCAGAATCGTATCCTGCTCCATTATGAATGGTGAACCCGATGCAACTGTATGTTGAAAAAGTTGTTGATTAATTCGTTTAAAAAATCAGCCAGCTATTATTTCACACTGTCTTCTTGTTGATGACCAAAGAAGATGCAATTAGAACTCGTAAATCCACCCTTACTGACAAAAAAATTAAAACTGACATTTTATTGAACAATATCATTGATTCGTGAGAGAGCTGGTATTTTGTTACCATATATTGATCATGTGAGGTATGTTGAGAATTTCTGATTTGGTGGTAAAGTTGCAAAACGGACTTCATTGTTATTTCTGGGATCACAAGTTAAGTCAATCCTAGGAATGACATCATGGGAGTATATAATCATAAGCAAATGATGGGCATAACATATGCAAAAAAATGCTTATACTCTCTCCAAGCCTATTATAATTCTTCTTTGTTGATACATCCACAAACAATGATGTAAACGATATAATCACATTATTATTTAACGCATTCATTAACGTCAACCGTTGAGTTACACACCTTTTTCGTGATTGAGATTATCATCATTCTTGTTGAGTAACAACAGTAACCGCACCCTGTGAAGATTTTATTTTTCTTCAAATATTACGGTGACAGAAAACTTTTTTTCGAGTTTATATCGTGTGAACCAGTTTCCTTCTTTATTTTGAAATAATAAAAGCAGAATGTACTTAATGAGCTGAAAAGTCTTGTACTAAGTTTGTAAATTATTGCGCTAAGAGTGACACTACTTTTGTTATTTTCAAAAAAATTTCGAAAATACTTTTGTTTTATAAGAGAGAGGACATTGTTCGATCAAGATCTTCAGATGATGTGGTGCTGCAGGTTTTTCCGGGTTTTCCTGCAGCTGAAAAAGCAAATGCGCCACTGGAATCAATCAAGTCGCCCCGGAGCGCCAATTAATTTTTATTGTTGTTTTCATTTTATTTTTAATAAATTATTTTAATCAAGCTTTTGTTATTGTGTTTATTATTGTATTGGTTAATTCATGTTCTATTTTATACTTGTAATTATTATAGTTTTTTATTGTTAACTTTTGTAAGGTTGATTTGAAAAACAGTTTATGCTGATAATCCGCTTAATTTATTTTTGATGAATAAAGTCGATTTATTATTATTATTATTTTGATCCAGATCTTTCAGATTATAACAACTTTTTCTGTAAAAGCTCTATACTAGTCAGATCAATACTTTGAACGCGACAATTTTCAGTGTCGCGTCCGGTGATGGATCACAAAAGAACGGTGAGCAAATCTCATAATTTTTTGGCAGAAAGCGTTGTCGAATTCAAAAGAGCAACCTTGTCGAATTCAAAAGAGCAATCTTGTCGAGTTCATGTTAACAGTGAATTACTCGTTGTTCGAAACTTGAATTATATTGTTACATAAGCGAAGGAACCGAAGTTCGTTACCTGTTGTAGAAGATATGACGGTTTTTACGGCCGGTGTTGTTTTACGTCGGCTCTCCCTTTTTATTACAAGAGATCCTTTTTGCGCTCTCCCAACCTTAATATCATCAAGTAGAGCTCCTCAAATTGCTCCGCAAACACATTCGGACGAGGAATGACGGACAAATTTCCCAGATATGAGCTATGGAGTAATTGAAATATAAAACTTACGGTATTTTGATGTGCTCTCGAGACGACTCTCCGGCTTACCTGCAAATAAAAAATATGTCGTTAATAAAAGTCCGACGTTAAATGCGTTTTATGGAGTATTAATAATAAAAAAGGGCGACGTTACAGAGGTTTTCGAGGCTACTATGAGGGCGATTTGAAGTTTTGCCTTTACCGTTCGAGTCCTCCATTTTGTATCCGGAATCTACGATTTTTCATGAAAACGATTTATTTATCTTCTAATACAGGCACGTTGAAAATTCATCATTCAGTGGCTATCAAAAAAATTAAAGAGAAAGTTGGACCAACCAATTGAATTTGTTGAAAGTATCACCTCTGTAATTATACTGTTAACAAAAAAAATTATAGTATAGTCAGCTGGATGAATAATTGTAATTAAAAATGGCGAATTAGGATATATATACTGAAGAGGAAATACAGAAGAACAAATATTATCAATGACACTAATCATAGAATTTTCAGAATGAATTCTATTTTGGATATGTTTCGCTACACGGTAGTTTCAACAATTGGACTGGTATATCAAACAGTAGGTAACTACAAAACTTGATGGTAAATGATCAATTCAGGTAAAACAGAATAATGGTGAATGAATAATTTCTTGTTGGTCGTTTGAAAGAAATTTCGAATATTTGCAGAGATTCCAGCAGGTTTATCTTTCGCCCTTCATTATCTAAATGTAATATGTCGTAGTCCATGTTAAAACCGTGTTTATTCTCTAAAAGGTGGTAATCACAGGTGAAATTCGATTTTTTTATTTCAAAACTTCTGTTATGTAAGATAGTTCTCTGTTTGAAGTTTCTGATAATTTTCCAGTATATGTGAGTGTTTGGTAGGTTTTAGAATTATACACGATTCACACGTGTTCACAATTTCGCCAAAAACACTTGTGAGCGTTGAGGCATATGTCCTCTTTTATGAATAGGAG
>WOGJ01270675.1:0-19102 GCA_015342185.1 Leptinotarsa juncta
AGCAACCGTTTCTGTGGGGTGGGCAGAATTAACAATTTGGTTTTGCAACTTGCTAATTGTTTCCTTCATTTCGCTGATTTCTGCCTGAACTCCGCCTTTGATTTTCTCTACTTCTGTGTTCATTTCCTTCCTGATTTTATCTATCTCTGTCTCGATGGTTCCTATCCTTTCTTCGAGTAGGCTCGCCACACTACAAAGCTGTTTCTTCAAGCTTTCTGCATTCTCAAGAAGTTCTTCCTTCAAGCTATTCAGTTTATGTTTCCGCTGTCCAGTACTGTCCACTTCGCGAAACACAATAAATCACCACTCTATCTGCGCGAAAGTGCGAAAGTTTTATAGTCAATTTCACTGTAATACAAAGATTGTCCACAAAGCTCTCACAAAGTTATTTTAAAAATTCACATCTGATCACCAATTCTAATGAATTTAAAGAATTAACTGTCTTAAACAAATTTATTTTTACAATATTTCTCTAGCACATTTATTTTATATTCATACTTAGTTACTAACGTTTAATTTATCTTAACAATTTGTTAACCACTCGATTCGCTTTCAAAGTACAGACTGCCCCACCTAGGGACTAGAGGCCACTAGAGGCCACACTATCAACGTTTAATATTGATGCAAAATACCTCCATCAGATAAGTCGTACTTACAACACACGTACTAAATCTGAGCAGAAAAGAAATGTTTCCCCTGTAATCACACAGAAATGTATAACATACTTTGGTCCCAAATTGTTAAACCTAGTACCTATAGAAATCAGAGTCATTCCTAATAAACGTAAAATAAAATCAAAACTGAAAGAATATGTGAACCAAAATTATAACTAACTGAAAACCGTATGCAAAATCGCATAATAATAAAAACACAAAATACAATAAATAACCATATTCTCTCTCCCTCGCGATGAATTTAACTTTGTTTTTTCCTTCTTTCTACTCACCACTCACAATGTAAATAATCAATACAATCCAGGTTGATGACTACAACACAAGCATTGCTTAGGTAGCTCAGCTTGGGCTCACAATTTCCAGTTTATGTCAGTTCTTTTCTCGTTAGAAGGTAAGACCTCGTTAATCCTTAGCTCGCATAAGTTTCGACTTCTGAGAGTTGTCGTTCGTAGGGGTGCGACAGCTGGTTAACTGAAAAACAGGGTTTTTTAAACAGATTCTAGTTTCTCAAGTTATCTAGTTTTAATGTTTTAAAAATTAATTGGCGCTCTGGGACGACTTCATTGATTCCAGTGGCGCATTTGCTTTTTCAGCTGCAGAAAAACCCGGAAAAACCTGCAGCACCACATCATATGAAGATATTGTTATATTGTTGTCTATTGTTAAATTCATATTGTAGATTATGCTTACCTGAATAAAATTTACTTACTTACTTACAAATTTTTCCTATATAGAATTTATTTTCAATACACGTTTCACTATAATAGTCGAACTTCCTCAGTTGGACTAGTCATACCTAGTATGAAAACGCTTCAGAAAGCTTTTATATAGCGAAAAAAGTGTCGCGGCCCAATGAAAATCTCACAATAACTGATACTTGAATGAGAGAGTGATCAATATTTTATTTGTGAATCTGAACTCTACAAGATTTATGGATAATATAAACGAATTTTTGAGGTGAGGTTGTTATATGGGGTATTTCATGTACCAGTTCTCTTTAATATATCATTGTCTGCCCATTTTTCACAGTACTGTAAAAAATTATAACACATACCGATGTTTTTATGGAGATATTTTATACTTCTAGTAACTGGAAATATCTAAAAGAAATAGATGAAGCAAATAAGTGAAACTTGTTTGCCAGACTGTCATAACCTGACTTGATTGATGACTGACTAACTGAAACCTCTATGGCGTGGGATGAATCTGTTGGAGATACTCTTGCCATTGTCTATAACAAAAAAGTGGTAAGACTACATTTTCTTACCCTTTTGCTGGTTACGTTCTCCTAAGGCAAAGAAGATATGATATTGAGTGAAAAATTATCAAGAAAATAGCAGAAAGTAACGGGTATCCTTCTAACGTAGTTGATGAATTTTGTATTTTCGCAACTACTCTATTTTTCAGGAAAACAAAGTCACAACATTTATATGTCTTCCATATGAACCAAAATACACGAATATGTCGTTGCCAAAACCTCGAGATATAACTTTTATCCCTTAATATCTACCTACAAAGAACATGTTTCGTATATTCGGTTTCACAGACTTCAGAGGTTTGATGTCGCTCAAAATGTCTTAGAGAATGGTCACAAAATGAGTGAGGAAAGCTAGAAATTGTTGGGACCCGCAAAAGACATGTTTCAGATGCCTCTGAAAGCTTTGAAATCAAACATAATAACTACAGGTGGGAAACAAGTAAACATAAGCTATCACAACAGGTAATTACCATAAGAAACAATAACAAAGTAACGCAATGAGCAATACTAGAAATGAATTAATTGAAACTCATTATGTAAGATGATGGTTCTCCTGAAACGCGAGTTGAGGAACTCGCGTTTCACTAGATGACCTTACTACGAGTCAAAATCTACATTTATGTTGAAAAAATAATTGAAAAATTGTATTATGGCCTAATCAAGTGAAGTAATAGTTACACTATATTACTGAATCATGTTTTATTTCATGTGAGAAAGTCTATTTTCTGCAATAAATTAGCACAAATGTAATTTCAGCAAATCCCCATTCAGGTATATTGAATTAGAGGGTGTTTCGCTATCGATAATGCCACTCCAACACGATTTTTAATTTTCGTTTTATTCTGCCGTTTATCATCTCACCTTTAATTTCAATTCATTTATTATTCCTCCACCAAACAGGATCTAGAAATCCTTCAGATACACAAAGAAATATCGATAAAATTCCATTTCATCCTCACTTCTCATCAGAAGATCTTTATTGGTTTCTTCATTTTATTACTCTCCTTAATTTTTCTCACTCTACATCATCAACCTTATCCATTAGACGAACCAGATAATTTCTCCCCAGGTAATCCTTCTGTAATTATATTAGTATAATTAAACATAATTAATATATCTCAAGACCACTTTCACATCTTCATTTCAATATATTTCATTTAGTTAATTCAAAAATCAGATTTATAATTTTTTCCACAGAATATATATTCTGGAGACCTTTCTTGGCTTGGTCTTCCCTGATTTGTGGTCATACCATTGAGCCGAGTTCAGTTTGGCAGAAACACTTTCTACATGGGAGTCCTGACGTCCAAGTCGGCCAGATGAGGTGTCACCCCTGGTTACACCTGGTGTGTGTATCCGTTCCCAAAAGACACACTGAACTCACTGAGTGTCACTAACGGAACTTTCGAGATACCGAGAAATCTTTTGTTGTGAAAAGCTCTGTTAAATGTGAAACTGGTACGTGATGCTTCTTCTTTCCCTTACTACTCGTTGAATACTTTATCAACCATGAAGTACTCAAAGAGACCAATCCTGAGTCTATAGAGGAGATGACTGTCGGCTGAATGATCGTCATTGTAGCATTGGGTCAAGAGCAAGCGTCAGTTCTTGATCATATTAACAAACTTAAAGGGCTAGTTGGTGTAGACAGGAAAAAAACATCACTTACTAAAGTACTGGATATCTCATGAATCTGGCATGCACCAAATTCTTGATCAGCAATAGCAGAATATGCATTAGTAGAAGGAACGACTCCTCCATGATGAGCAGGTCAGCAAACGCTTACGCTCAAACTATGATTCACCCAAACCAGCGGTGAAAAAGATCTGCTTGGCTGAGTCTAATGCATCGTCATGTATAGCAGAAGTAAAAATACTCTCAAATAGAAATCTTGAGGTCACCATTGAACAACCGACAACTTCAATGACAACTTTTCTCTCCTCAGAATGCCATTTTGACTGCTGTAGATGATATTCCAAAAAGTCCAATTACACAGATACGATCTCAGAGCTGCTCACTTCAGCCTAAATGGCTACAGGTTACTTCAGAGGATCAGCAGATCGTCATAATGAGTCATAGTGAGGCATCTCTCTGAAATGTGTCACAGAACGCGTACTTCCCAAACCACATATCTGTTTTCTTTATCAAAGAGACAAAAGTAGTCGCAACCTCACCATCTATCTTTTTCCTCCTAAGATTGAGGACGACATACCATAGTCTGTTAACCTTGGAGTGGAATATTCTTCACAAAAAATCAGGCCTCAGTAGTGAAACACAAACTCTGTGCAGGTCTTGCCGGAATCAGCTGGATTTATTTGGTCAAGTTGAATAGGTACATCCTCGGAGGTTGTAGTGGAGAGTAGAATAGACCCACTGCCATTGGACCTAACCTATCTATGTATATATGTTTATGCTCAGGTACTTTTATAAGAATAATTTATTGCTTTGTATTCAATACCGATGAGAATTGAAAATTAATTTCAGTACAAAATTTAAGGGTGGTGTTGAAAAACAGCATTATTCGTAGAATTAGAGAGACAACATCTCTAATAACTTCACAGTATTAAAAAACTCATTATGGTCATGTTTTTCAACCGAATTTCACTATTTCTTTTTAAACTCCATCATCATTACTTTGCTAATATTATTTCTACTCTAATTTGATGTATGAAAAAATGCTCTTGAATATCGTTTTTCCACATTATGACAATATGGCTGATTGACATTCAATTAATTATGAACACTGAATAGCTTTTGTAAAAAAAGAATACATGCTTTGAGAAAAGCATCTGGTGTCCTTTGCCAAAATATACTCTCTACTCCTTTTTGAAGTTTTCCATACAAATTCTCCTTTTTATTATGCGGAAAATGAAAAATTCAATTTTTTAATTTTCCTTCTGTACTACAAAAATAGATATCTTTTCAGAACGTACTTTCGATACGTAATAATAGTCAATATTTTCATGAATTCTAGATTTTTCCTTAGCTTAGCCTCACGGTTGAATGAAATCGCTTTAAATGTTAACTTATGAATTAAAAGTTTTGTGACAAGAGTTGTAAGCTACTTCTGTTGAAAACACTTTCCCAACATCATAACAAAAATTACGGTCTTTCGACGCGCCTTTCGCTAAATAAGTAAGCGTTTTCAGGAAATCATTATCACTAAATTTCACTACTAAGTTAGTGTTCTTATATCCTAGTGGCCTAACTACTACCTGTTAGTAATACCTAACTACATCGGTTAGTGTTGTATATAAAATGTTCTGAGAAATATGTACCATTATAACAAAATGGTTGAAAAACCACATTAATTATTATTTACAATAATATTGATTCGTAAACATACTTTCGAAATTATACGAAATTCCACAATTTCAATTTATCAGATAACGTAATTTTTCCCAACATAATTGAAGGAAATAATGGATTCAGTAAAAATGTTTTTGTTTTAATGCAATATCGGTTTGAAATTAAATTTTGAACTTTTTTCACTTTTGGATTTATTGCTGTTTTATAGCTTAGTGGAATTTTTGTGGATAATCTGTGGAGTGTAAACATACTCAAATTTGTGTATTCATCAAATGTACCTTGTGTGTGGACTGATGATACTATTTTAATTAAATCTGCTAATAAATCTCAGAATATATTAGATGCTTGTATATTTGGACATAAAAATCAATCCACAGATCAACCGAATTGAAAATCAAAATTAATGGAATATCGAGAAAAAACAATACATAGATTGCTGTTCTGTAGATGAATTCTAAGTCCAGTTACATATCAACTAGTCAAATCTAATTCTGAGTTATTTGATCTCTCAAACATTTCGAAAGATTCCCATAGACAGCTCAAACCAAAACTATGAAATCAATCTTCCTAGTGATTTACTACTTGAAACAGAACCAACGCAATTTCAATTTTTCTTTATCGTTTGTAAGACAGCTTGATTTTTCTCGGGCGTTAGCTTCAATTTGCGATAACTCTTAAGATAATAATTTGAATTGTATAGAGTACAGATCAATTATAATGTGCATGAATTGCTCAAGGTACCTGAAGTATTTAATTTGATAAAAAATTATACGTATCCGTCTGAATAGTTTTGCAATTGCTACTGACCATTATTTCAAAAGTGGACATATGCTATCGCAGACTTTTTTGTTAAGCTATAAAATAAGAACAATGTTCGTAACTTGATTGGAAGTAGGTGTCTCAAAGGGAACAGGCAACGTGTTTGATGAAAATTCCCCGGGTTGCTCCAACTTCTTATCGATAACATTATCATATTTCCAATTTGCACAAAACATACATTTATAGACATAAACCTTCTTCCTCTTGAATCGCATGAAAAACTGTTTTGTAGCTTTTGAGTTCATTTCTCTGTCAACACTACCAGTTCCTACTAGCCCCTACTATTTTTTTTTAGGTCCGGTAACCGAGGAGGACGTTCTAGATGACATAAAGTCATTGAAAAAGTCCAAGTGTTTAGAAGCAACTGAAGTTAACAGCGAAATCATCACAGGAAACTTTCACTTTACTGTTGTACCCATTTACTAAACTGTTAAATCAAATATTTTCAACTGTGGAAGTGCGTAAAATAGGCTTTTATGGACCGCAGCGTATAAGTAATAGCCCGACATAAAAGCAAATTACACCCGAAATACATACAACATTTTATGCTTGATAGGTATATTTGATGTCATCTAAATAGATACTCTTTATATCTAGAACACGATAGAAATACATCAAGGCTGCCGTGAGGCTGTATATCAATATCATATCGGAAATAGAATAAATCAAAAAGTGGCCATTGGCAACTCTGTCAATTTTTCGAAATGAGATTATAAAGGCTATTAGCCACATTTGCTGTCAATTTTTGTGATCACAGATAATTTATTGATAATTTTAAAATGGATTCAAGCGACGAAGAAAGTGGAAATTGTACTCCACCAGAAATGAGTAAAGCAGCTGGGGATGTAAAATTGAGTTTATTGCCACCTGAATCCAAAAAATATACGACAAAGTGTATGAAGAATTCGGGACGTGGTACAACGGGAATAATGTAAAAATAATAACACACTGCTTGCTTATTTTCTGAGATAATCTAAATATCGTAAGACCTCCATGTGGCCATATTATTCCATGCTGAAAGTTACTTTAAATGTACATGATAATAGAGATACCAGTAGATACGCAATACGCAAGATTGATATTGATGGATATTGATTGATTGATATTGATTGATATTAGTCTGATTATAGTGGTTGATGAATTCTCGACTCGTAATGTGCACTCCTGTATAATTCCGATATATGTTTCAATAATTTTACATTTATTGGAACCATCGGAATATAGATTTTTATCGATATGACATTGAAATTCACTTAATCGCCTTTTCAACGATTTTACTACCCTCCGGGCTATAAAGTAGTCCGCGGGCGCTAAAGTGCTACTTTACGCCCGCAAATCCGAGGGTGCTACTTCTCGCCCGGTCGTGCATAAAGTAAATTATGTTCAACAATATTTATTTTACGTCGATTGAGAGATGTAACTATTGCTTACATTATAAAAAAACAACCTATTTCCCCTTTTTCGCTCTTCCATCAGCTATTGGAAATTCTATGGGACCTGGGAATATTTGTAAGATTAAAAAAAGGCATGCGAATCATCAGTCACTCTAATTATAGAGAATATTGCCAACATCTTTTTATAAAATTCAAGATAATGCCATTAACTACATTAAACATATTTACAGTTTCGGTTGAAATTCACAAAAAATCGAGTTCCTGATTTACATAACACGGAATGCCAGTTCGAACAGAACGATTTTGTTCAACAAAATCTCATTCAATAGCCTGGACTGTAATTATGAAAAATGAGAAATAAAACTATGTTTTTTAACACTTTGATTTGTAACTAACGTTGTTACTTCAGTTTCATCCTATAAGGACATTTTCAAACTAATACCTACCACGTAGGCTACATCCACCAATTTATGGACTATGATTTGTATAAGATCCTCTTGAGTCTGAAGTTCTCACTCAATGTAAGTCATTCTAGAAGTAAAAAACTTCTGAGATACTTTTTTTACCCAGTCAATGTATATTTCTGCAACCATATTTCTACAACCTGATTTTAACCATAGTTTATGGAATATTTCTTCTTATTTTTTAGATGCTTTTTCATTTGTAGGTTGGTCACGCTTTGTGTTGATATTGTGTTTAGATATTTTAGATAATTTTTAAAATGTTTGTGTTGTCTAATATTTGAAATGTTTGTGTTGTCCAGTATTTATGACTCATTTTGATTGTAAAACACATGCTACAAATATATTTGACTATGTAAGGTAGTCAATAAACTTACTTCACTTTACTTTCAAACAGACATACACGCGGCAAGTGGCCTTTATTTTATATCATATATTGATATCAACAAAATATTGACTGTATTTCAGATGAAAATTATGTTTGAAAGTAAAACCATGTCATATTTCACATTATATTGTGGAGACAACTTTATTTTCAGAGCTCCTATTGAATCAGACATATATTGCCTCATTTCAACAGATATATGAATAGTGCTAAAGTTATCATAACTGTTAAATTATGGAATAAATGAAAGTAAAATCGCTTAATGTGTCTGAGTCAGAGGCTTCCGTTTCAGTCGTAATACCTGCTAGAATTCTAAGAAATATGTTCATGATCGAGACACACATTAAAGTTTTTACTTAATAGTAAAACTTGAGTTCATGGCAAAATTATCACAAATAAATGTGAAATCATCGGATGATTTGAATAGGAATTCCAGTTTTATCGAATATCGAAGAGTAGACAAATCAGATTGTGAAATCGGAATCTGTTTTATATTCAACACAAAAATTGAAATAATTATTCGAATCACATATGAATAATCCAACAGGTGAATCCTAAAACAAGAATGAGTTGAATCAGTTTTCGGGAGGGAATATGGTGTCATCGATAAAAGTAATTTTTGACTATAGAATGCCCAGTTATAAAGGTTAAATTACTCCCACAATCATACTGAATTATTTTAAAAACTCAATCAAGTCACAAACACGTCGTCTTCCTTAAATAACTCATCATAAGGGCCAAAATCCCTCAATCGTCAAGTGACTTCTGGTTTTGTCCTTCCAGGTAACATCACCTTTATACCCACAGCTTTTAAGTCTCACATCTCAGTAGGCAGTGCTATACGGTGCTCGCGAGGGGTGAGGAGGTACGATGGTTTCCCGTTCTACTCACTACTTGTTAGAATCATTGAGCTACCAGCCATAGTTTGGTACAGAAGCAAAAATTCACTACTTCTACAGTTCCTCCGACATTCTGATGTTTTAATTTCACGAGACGATCCAAGATATTATTTTTGAGCATTGTCAGCGAACAGGTTAGTGCTTTTATATTTGTTAGTGATAGTGCGCGTTTTCAAATCATTGAATAATTATGTTGCTTTGATTTTATTAGTGAGTAGTTTCAGCTCTAAAATTCGGAAGTGCTTTTTTATTCCACCCTTCGACTGTCACTATATCGTAGAAACGAAATATTCTTCTCAACCAGGCAATTTCATTTCATAATTCATAGTCTCCACACAAATCCGAGAGATTCCTAAAATCTGTGATGATTTGAACGACCAATGATAAAATACTAACGTTAGAGCCGAAATAAAAGCGCAGAGCTAAGAACCATATAAAGGTTTGGAGCCCTCAGGCTGCGCGTAACTCGGTAGTTTAGACTCGCTGCACGCGTAATGTGGTAGCTTTGAATCACGTGTTCAACAACAGTTAATAAGTATACGATGAAATTTATTTTATCGCGCTCAATAGTGTTAGGTTGCACAATCGCAATTAGGTCTTTAGTGGACTTGAGTTTAGTTTGGTATATTAATTGCCTGTGAGTTTTCATATTCGATGAAATTATTTTGTAGCGTAACTATATAACTAATGTTATACAAAGTATTATAGAGCTATAGTGTAGGGTCACTACAAACTATAATCCTCGTTTCATAGAAATTGGGGATTGCATTGATAGAAAAAATTGTTTTTCACCTAATCCATCCATCAATCCATATTTTGTTATTTAAAGAATAAAAATAATTGTTAGAATTGGGTTCAACTGTGACTTTTCAAAAAGATTTCTTAAAATAATAAATGATGCAGAAAGCTGAAACCTACCATATTATTTAATTGATAATTAAATTTCTACCACAGAAAATTGATTTACAAACTGGTAATGAATTATTAACTGTCAATACCTTAAAGGAGATTCATCATTAACGTTAATTCATGAAAAAACATAACTGGAACTTTTGCAAAAACACAACCAACCGAAGTAATCAATTGAGGAAGTTTGAAACCAAATTATTCCTCACAAAATTTTTGAATTGTTGTAAAATATACACTCGTACGTATTGACAGTGGAAACACTACGCAAATGAAAAGTACGCTTGCGCGAGCAAGTCTCTACTGGAAGTAATAAATCTTGAAGAAACCAGCTTGTCATTTTTAAAAAGGTCCATTACTGGTGATTTTTTCAATGGATAATTATGAATACCAGCTTTGTTCACTCTTTCGTAAACTCATGGAAAGTAATAAACAAGGGGAAGTTAATCCATTAATGTTTTTTTCCCTAAATTTCGTAGCTGTCGCATTTGGGGAGGAGCAAAAGGACAGATTTCAATCATTCTGAGTTAAACTTGGTTAAACGGATTATAGCATAGTGTATTATTTACTTAGTGGGACTCTCCAACAACTGAACCCTGTGGATGAAAGGATAGCTCTCAAGTGAAAAGGGAAAAAAATTTCGAGTTATTTCTTGTGGAGCGGTTATAGTTGTTAATAGTTTTACATATGGGTGACTGGAAATCCAAGGAAATTTTCCTTCGAGAGAAATGTTTAGTTTCTGTACAAAAGTCCAGTACTTTCTCTTTTTCAATATGTTTTTCCACTATTTAAATATGATCCTGATTTATGTATCATTCGTGAGAATTCCTACATGACATAATTGGAATATCCTAATTGATATTTGTTGTGATTTTCTACGGTGGTTAAAACTATATTAGAGATACTTTTTCATAACAGCCATACTGAATCTTCATTCTTTAATTCACACTTTTTCTATCTACAAGCTTCTTTTAGGAAATTTTAATAATATATTAAGCCAAAGAACTTAAATGATCGGACCTTGTTAACTTAATCAAAAAGAAAAGAGGATCAAATAAATTGATACTCTTTATGGGAAATAAACCCAGGCAGGTAGATTCCGTTTATTGCATTGGATCTATTTATGATAACAAGAAATTCAAATGACGATATGAATAGCAACTAAAATCAGTTGGTCGATTATTTGTGCTGGTTTACGAGTATTATTTTCTTGTTCCATATAATGAAATTATTTATTCGACTATTAATGAACTTTCGTTTGTTTCAAAATTTGATTTCATGAAATCATTGTAAACAGTTATGTTCATATTTTGCAAGGTTCATATTTTGCAATTCCCATTGCTTGCGTTCGCATTTTGCAATCACTTTGTATATAAGTTCCATGGAAACTGTAAAGGATTTCAGACTGAAATATAAAATTAAAACCTCTGGCGTAGGTTAAATCCGAAACAAACGTTTTCCCAAACTCTGGAAATGTAATACTCTCCAACGCGCATTTCACCAACCAATTTGGTGTCTTCAGGCAGTGAAAAGAACTCATTCCTAACTCTAAAGCCCTCTGTTTATATAAAAGTTTACACTTTGATTTTTACTTTTCGATACATATCAATGAATTCGGGTGGAAATTTGCGAAAACTTTCGTTGTTTTAGTATTCGAGGCATTCGTTTTGAAATTCGTTTTCACTGCCATACACATTTTTTTTGAGAAAATATTCGAAAAATATCACCAAAAAATTCGTTCAAAAATAAAAGTAGGTATTAAAATAATTATAGAAAATGGAACATGTCTCATGACTATTGTATTTCGTTTAAAAAATCTGGAAGCATAATAAATTGAAAAATATACAATACATATGCGCAGAGTTACCACAAAATGCTTGATTTTGGGATTTTCATTCAAAAATAAAGATGGTTCAATAAAAAAATCGAAGTAAACCTGTCAAAATTGTGAAATTGTTTGTACGAAATTTCAGGAAAAACTAAATCTACATAAATCGTCGACTATTCAAACTATACGTTGCCAATATAATACAAATACAAAAATATGTCAATTATAATACAGGGCGTCAGTGTCAATACCTTCATACTTAAAGTTTTTCTTCGATGAATTGGTTTCCAAGCTATTATTCAAACAAAAATGAATGTCTCACCGTTTCAATGTTCCAAAACTTCAGTACCAGAAGGCAATTTGGTTGAGTTTTTCATTGGTTTTTTCACCTACGAAAATAACATTCAATTTGTGAAAAAAGGATCTATTTAATCATTATCTTATGAACTAATCGGAATTTCGTTTAAGGTACATTGAACAGTAAAGTCTGTTTTCGAACTCATCCCGAACAATTCTGGAAACTTGTCACTTTACTATTACAGGAAAGGCTGAAAAGTTCTTAGGCTAACACACAGATGGGACTACTAGTATTGAATCCATATGATTTTTAGTTAACCCTAACCTTTAAAAGGAAAGTATGCAAATTTCACAGCTGTCGGACTACTTAGATTGTGGGATAGAACATTTTGAATGAAACAATCATTGTTAGTTTGATCATTTGTTAGTGTGATGATAAAGCATACTTTTTTGTCGAAAAACGCAAATTGGAGTTGTTCGATAAAGCTGAGGTTTTAAAGATATCAAAGGAACGTGTTGGACATATCGTGCCTAAATTTTTGGGTATGCGAAAGCTCTGTGCAAAGTGGGGGCCGCGCGAGCTCACAATCGACCATACACAACAAGGAATTTACGATTCTGAGCAGTTTTTAAAGCTGTTCCACGTTCGTCATTGATGGCTCGTCCACACCAAAGCGAATATCTTCAAGTTTGTAGTCGTAGTTGATTCATCTACTTTGTGTGAGCAGTGCGTGCGCGGTAAATATGTCTGAAGGTGCGTATTCACCAAGCGAGCACGAGCGAGCATTCGTGTATGTTTGCTCGTGTTCGCTCATTATTGATTATTGATGCAGAATGCTCGTTCACTCTTATTCGCTTGTGCTCGCTTTTTTGGTGCAGCGTGCATGTGGTGCAGCGTGCAAAGACGCAATAGTCAGCTGACTAGGTTATAGTATCAGTATTTTGGGATGCGCATGGTATACTATCCATTGGCTATCTTAAAAAAGAAAAACCATCAATAGTTACTATGACAGATCCATAATCATGCCGCTGTTTCATCAAGACAAAGAATTGTGTCAGAAATTGATGAAAACGATGACAAAATTGCATGAATTGCTTCGAATTGCATTTGCATTCGCAGTATTCACCAGATCTGGCTCCCAGCGACATTCTTGTGTTGTAAGACCTCAAGAGAATGCTCGCTGAAAAAAAATTATCACCGAAGAAGAGGTAATCGTCGAAACTAAGCCCTATTTTGAGGCTAAAAATAATATGAACGCTATAATCTTTGTGTCGCCCTCAAAATTTAATAAATTTTTTATCTATGTTAGAGTAGCAAATTTTCAGGTCAACTGTTATGTTTTTGTGACGCCTGTATAGTGTCGCGGTTTTCTAAAATTTCAAATGGAAATCTCACATTATAGTGTGATTGTTCCATCAGTTCTATACTATTTTCAAAGTTTTACGTACTTATCAATTTTGGATTCATGTCTATATTTAGCTCTTTATTGGGCAGATATTTTTTTCAATAAAAACAATCGTACGGAACTAATATCGCATCAGAAGTTTTGCGAAAATTTTCAGTTCTGAAACAATTGATGCATATCTATATGATATTATCATTCATAATCGTAGTATGCTCAAGTAATTTATTGAAATTGGCAAAATAAAATAAAAATTATTCATTTGGATGTCCTCCCGTTTAAAAATATCAACTAAAATATCAACAAAAGCATCAACTAAAACTTTTCTGAATCTATTAGGGGGATATAATTTATTTTCACGTAGTATATCTCAAGAGAATTCGTTCAATGAGTTAAAACAATTTTTATGCTGCTGACTGTTTTAAAAATGTTTTATATTAGAAATCCTGTATGGAAATGTTTTTATAATATTACTATTGAATTCTGAATACACTAATCCGATACTTGATAAAAAAGAATAGCAATATTCATGAAAATAATTAAACACTTTCCACACTATGAATTCAATTCAAAATGCGTTTCACTACACATTAGCTTCTTCAGTTGAACTGGTGAAGCTCTTCATGAACAGCGTGTTTATCGGAATAGGACACCAAAAAAAGCTTTCATCTAAATCATTTGTGGGGTTTTAGAAAAAATCAAATCATTTATGATTGAATTACAACAGACAAATCAGGAATAAATTACCGTTTCCTAGTTTTCAATTTTTTCACTTATAATCAAGTGAAATTAGTAAATCCCTGCCATGATCTGAGCGGACGGAGATCAAACGAATTTTATATAATACAATAAACATTTCCATCAACACACCCTCTGTCATAAATTCTGAAAACTATGTATTCACAGGGATATCTCTGTGGAAAGTCAACAGTGACATTCCTGATATTTCGATATGTTCATTTTCTTAGAATTTCATGAACCGGGGCATATTTCTTTGTCTCTTATCTATGTTTAGCTTCTGTAAGATTCATGATAAAAACAAAATGAATATACTTGGCTGGATGCCAGTAATGAAAATATTCTAGTGAATACTGAAACAATAAACGTGTTCTCAGATTTAGGGCCATAAATGGACATTTCGAAAATAGATTATGAAAATTTCATACTCATGCACAAACTGATTATAATTCAATAATCATCAACTACTTTTCTAATTGCTAACTCTGTATAACTTACAGTAGACAATGAGAGAGTTGAGTACTAAGGAAGCATTGAAAAAATACTTGTGAAAAATTTCAGAATGACAATGACAATGAAATGAAAAGTATTTAAATTTTTTGACGATATTGAAAATCAAGATGTAGATAACTAGTATATCAAATATTATATTCATTTATTATTGAGAGTAGTGATATTTTTTGAAGTCTCATATTTTTACACAAAATGATATATTTTGCCTCACATAAGAAATGCTTTTTTTTTTTTTTAAATTTAATATCAATATGCATTTTACTCGGGGTGAAATAAAAATGTTACTGACAGAACGAGTTGTGATGGACTAAATTCACAACTCTGACTATGAAAAATTTTAATGTAAATATGCTAATTCCGTAGATTTATCTCTTAAGCCTTTTGTTTGCTGCAAAATAATTGGATCAAGGATAAATGATGGCTCCTTGAATTGTAAAATGTATGTATGTAGTTCATGACTGTCATTCTGAAAAATTTCTTGATTGAACTCGACCTCATAAGTAGGCAGAATTTTAATTTCTTGCAGGATGAGTCACTTGCACATAACTGTAGAGGGACGTATCAGTTTTTGCTGCATTCTAATACTTCATGCATTCTAATAAGCATCGAACATGCTAAAAATCTCATATTTTCAGCAGTAACATAGTAACCAGTTTCATCTTGTAGACTTTATTCAAAATATTTTCTTGAGATAAGTCTGAACTTGAAAGTGTAGAAATGGGAGATTGAAAATCTATGGTTCCATAATCTATATGCAACTGATAGCAATGTCGTGAACGTCCCTAATTTTATCTATAAGTACTTACAAAATGTTCATTTCACACATTTCACAGACACATCTTGTCGCAGAGAAGTTTTTTATAAATTTATTGTGGTTGTCTGAATGAAATAAAAATTAAATATTTGAACTCAACCAAGTAATTAATTTATTTACTTTTTAATAAATTGAGTCGAATATGTTCATCGGTTCTTACAATATTGACTGTTGTGGTCCAATGCAGGTTGGAAATGTTTATTTCCTGAATGATGCCGGACCTCAAACTAACAAAGGAGGAAAGATCGAACCTTCTCTCAAATATTTGCAAAACAAACATTTCATACCGACCAAACATTCGTATCTTGAAACAGAGCTTATCTCGACTTGTTCAAATAGTAATTCATGACTATCATTACAAAAATCCCTTTGGGCGGCGCAGAAATACATGCCCGATAATGGTTTTCCATGAGATATAGGTGGAATTATCTTGGTCTAAGAAAGAGGTACCTCCGCTAGGTGTTTCTTAAGTCTGTTATCATAAACAAAATATAAACAACCCTCCAGGGGTCGACTTAAGATAGGTATATCCAATTTTGAACTGAGAACTTCAAATGAAAGTGTCCTCTAGCTAAATATTGATTTTTGAATAATTTTTTCTCTTGGTCTCCAGCAAGACATTTTGAAATCTGTCATAGTTGATTTTCGTCTAAACATCTGACAAAATTACTTAGATATATTTAGTGGCTTTGGTGTTGGTGGTTATAAGGTTTTCCCGAACACGTTATTTGTAAATATAATATTTTGATAAAAAATGAGAAATGAAATCCTCTCTCTTGTTTACCACTTTTATTTCTAACTAATGTTACTGCAGTTTCCTACTATAAGGACATTTTCAAACAATAAACTGAAAATAAATCATAATGTTAGCTCTTACATATCTACTGTAGGTGATACAAGAGGTCCTTAACTTAATTGAGTATTTGAAATTTGTTTACCTGTGACAATGTGGATACACTGGTGAGTACACTAGATCAATTTGGTCAGTTAGCAGATTATATCCGCAATGCTGATGTTTGTGAATTTTCAAGGATTCCAACCCTTGTCCGCATGGTCCAAAATTTCCGTATCGTTCGTCAGATTCGGGAACTTGTGGTTACATTCCAAGGAATGGTTTGAAAAAGTCGAATCATTTTTGCTCAGTCTGAAGGACCTTTCATGTTTAGCATACCCTATTGAGAAATTGCCACGACATAAACACTTTTACATTCCGTACACTTAAGCTTATAAACTCCAGCTTTCTCCAACTTGTCCACTCTATCTTTGGCATTGAAAAGGAAATTAGACAACTTGGTATGTGGTCTGAATGCCATTTCCACATTGTTTTTTCTGAAAAAACCCGAAATTGCTTCTGTTCTTTTACCAAAATATGTTGGTTACAAATTTCTCGATTTCTGGTTATCATTTCAAATAAGCGTTATCCACTTTGTCAAAGGTAAACAAATTTTAGACACGCAATTAAGTTGAGGAACTCTATTATTACCTACAGTAGATATATAAGAGCTAACATTATAATTAATTTTCATTTTATGGTAATTGTGTGAAAATGTCCTAATAGGACGAAATTGGAGTAACATAAGTTACAAATAAAAGTGTTAAAAAAACATAAGTTTTATTTCTCATATTTCATGATGATTTTCTTGCACATAGGCTACATCCATCAACTTATAGAATATTTTGAGACTTTGGAAAATGGACGAGGGTTCTAAGTTGTACGATGTGCTGTTCTATGTTTTGAAAATTTTTTCACAAGCAACAACAATTTATTGAAAACGAAAGAAAAACAAAAAAAGCTATTCAAAAAATACTTTATTGTAAGATATTTACTTAATAGTTCTACAAAAACGCAACACGTGTTTCGTCATATAATGGCTTCTTCGGGCGTGTCCCCATTCTTTCCAGAAAACTACAAAAGCAAGACATGGACCACGTCTACCCAAATTCAAAATGCGATAACGTCAGCTATATGACATTGTCTTATTTGAGTGAATCCACTAATGACATTTTTTGAAAAAGAATGCGTAAACGTAGCTCACAGAACGAATAATAGTTTTAGTAAATTTATTAAAATCAATAAAGACATAACTTCAGTGACGCATATATCAGGAGCATATAAGCTGACTTGTGGCTCTTGCCCAATACTGTATATTAGCCAAACAGGGAGACAATTTTCGCAAAGAATCAAAGAGCATAGCATTAGTTTTGTAAATAGAAAGACGAATGCCACATTTGTAAACCACCTTTTAGCAGAGGGACATGAGTACGACGTGTAATATCTAGAGATCAATATATTCAAGAACTCGACAAAATTAATTTTTTATAAATAGATTTATTCTGATTTCTGACTTACTGAAAGTCATTAGTTACATCGAGCCATCGATGTTGAACACAACTTTTAGTTACTTTCAAATTATTTTTCAGTTTGTGTTGATATTAAAGCGTGTTTTTAAATTATTATTTATTTATTTATTGAATTGTTTATATTCCACTTTTTGGAAAATCTTTATTCGTCAGTAGATATGTCATCTTCGAAGATCTTGAAATTTTCGGTGAAGAAAGTAGTACATGGTCAATGTGATTTGAAATGCCAAGGTTTTTTCTTGTTTCGACAAACTCCTCCGCCATTTCAGAACCACTGTATAATAAACAGGGCAGAAACCCATACTTATAACAGTGCATGCAAATCGTTTGTACTTACCACAATTCATTTCGAATAAAATCCTACTTTCGTTATCACATTCTGAGAACTACATGAGTTCTCAGGGCCGGAATTGGGAGAGTGCAGGCGGGGCTACTGCCCCGGGGCCCCCATTATAAAAAAGATAAAAAAATTTCAGCGAAAATATCGACGGTTTTTCGTCGAAAAAAGCTCGCAAAGTTTCCTTCGTTAACGCGGTAATTTAGTTTGGATCCCTCAACCACTCACTTTTGGATTAATTAAATGTAGAAAAATGTGTTAACTGAAGAACAGTATTTTTTGTGTAATTCAATGTTTATATGAAAGTATCATAGAGTTCTATTTTAGCAAAAAAAGATTTATATTTGTTCTCGCCCCAAAAAATGAATTACGTTGAGAACGGTCATGTATCGGTTCATACATTAGTTTGAGATTACTAGTGAGTTCTAATAATTTTTTGATTTTTTAATTTGTGAGCTGTTTCAAGTTTCAACATCAATAACGTCGGCGACAACTGCAAAATCCTGTTGAAAATCTCCATTTTATCAAATAATATAAATTGAACCAGTAGTAGATAATTTGTATATCGCATCGAATATACCTAGTAACATTCAACATAGGTTGCCTTCTATACTGAATTAATTATTTTATTGACTGCAAAACATGTCACATATATTTTTGGGAAAGAAAGTTTTTGGCTTTCTACAAAAAAAAAAAAAATAACCCC
>WOGJ01270687.1:0-10038 GCA_015342185.1 Leptinotarsa juncta
TTTTCCGCACAGAACCATTATTTTCGAAATAAAATTGCACTATTTGCAAGCGTTGTTCAGGCGTGAGTCTATTCATGATGAATTGCCAAACCAAACTCAGAATAAATCACTTGACAGCTGTTAAATCGGTCGCCATCTTGAAAAGTAATGCCAATTCAAATTTCTATACCTCTATAAAAAACACCCATTACAATAGCGTATCAAAAATCTACCGAGATGTTCATCCTGATACTGCGGATTCCATATCTTGGTATTCTATACCCATTTCATTCAATAAATAAATATAATAAACTAGTAAATCATAGATTTGTTATCAAGATAATTATAAAATTTTTGAAATATAATGCACAAGGGCTTCTCTTTCCCATATAGATTGTTCATCCAATTAATAAACCGCACAATCATAACATTTCTTGATGAACTTGATATTTGTTTTAATAACCTGTTGATACATTCTGCATTCATTTCCTCATTCATTTGATGTACTATACGTGATGATGCTATTGTTATTAGCGAAAATACAATTCAGTGCTCTCTTGGAATCGTGTTTGATATTTCCTTTGTCAATTAATTCAAAATTTAATTTTTCTTTCATTTGATGTGCTAAACGTTGAGATCCAACTATTATTAACGGTATAAACACCTACTCCAAATCCCAATATACGTCTCTCCCGTGCCCAATTATGATTCACCAGTGGTTTCAGCTTATGTTCATTTTTTGATGTTTCAGAATTATTATTATTATTTTCATTGACATTTTTATTATTCAGTCCTCATCTGCTTGTTCGATTTCATCTAATACGTCCACCCAAGCGATGTTCACTTACTTCATCCTGATACCCGAAAACCTTTCTTGCCAACCAGTTCGAATGACCTTGAAATGTTTGAAAATGGCCGAAATGAAGCTGTTCAAAATATCTGTTTCTGTTTAAAATCTGGTTTTCCGTTAATCAGCTGTGGCACTTCAACGAACGGCAACCCTCAGAATTTGAAACTTCTGCGAGCTAAAGATTAACGAGCTCTTACCTTTTATGGGTCATTCCTAACAGTCCATAAGATTCCTAACACTCCAGAAACGGCATTGCCTATATACTAATATTACTTTAAGAAATTTTGATATTCTTTTCATTGTAATTATTTTGGAGAATAATTTTCCAATAATCGGAAAAAAAAAATATTTCATTTTGCCATCTATATGACGTTTGTACTTTCTGTCTTACTGGCAGTGGTAAAAATAATTTTGTTAAGTAATTTTTCTGGAAAAGAATTTTCTATAAGGATATTCTTCAATAACAGTAAATTTCTTTGTTTCAATGAGGATTTAACTGGTTTCTTGATTTTATTTTCAGACAAATAATCAGATTTATTTTTATTGATTTTGGATACAACGAATTATAATCAATATATCTCTCTGAACTTGTTGGTTAAATATACCAATCTGTTATTGATGAATTGTTATCTCTGCGAATTATTTTTGTATTTTAAAAAGAAATAGTACTGTTATCTTTTTCAAGTATTCCTTGTAATTTATCATTCGTGGCAACCGAGATCATCCATAACGTATTGTGCAAGTAATGGTGACATTTTTGTCTAATTGGTGTACCTACCTAAATTTCGTCATTCCAAAAAATTTGTTGTGGGTAATTTGACTTTTTTTTTCTATATTATTTCATCTTGTTAATATTTCTTTGTCAACTAGTTATGAAGAGTATGTTGCTGAAAAAAGATACTACATCGAAACTTATTGAATTATATCCTATTGGGATAGATTTTTCAATAATGAAAGAAGGAAATTTAAACGAATCATTATATGATAATCATTATCCAAGTTGTACGCTTGAGTCAGAATTTCTGTTATCATTGCAGATATTTTTCTCTTCAATGTATCAATGAATTAAATAACTGGTCTGAGTTTGAGTGTGTGTTTATGAATTCCAGGTAATCCGTAATATTTTCGTGTTATTGAACTGTATATCATGAATTTCTTCGCTATTCCATCGGATATCATTTTAGATTTCTCCAATTCAGAAATGAGGTTATTTGTTTTCGTTGAATAGTTGAGGTGGGATATCTTTTGAGAGAAATATAACACTCTTTGTCATGAAGTACATCAAAGGATTTCTGAATATACTTCATGTCATCTAGATAATATCAATAGAGGAAACCGTATTAACACATGGTTAAAACCGTTACATCCATCAATTGAAAAAATCATAATTCCTTATCGCGGGAACAAATACAAATCAAACCACAACAAGACCTAACAAAACACTACACATTTCTATAAACAATGAACCTAGAGAAACACCAACACAAAGGTTATTACCTGATATAACTCAAATACAGTGAAATTTAAAGAGACATCCGGATAAAAGAAAAGGATCAATACTTGCACTGAGGCGATCTAACCGTTTGAAAGAACAGACAAGAAGATAAAATGCAACCAAAAGCACTTGCATATTAAAATCAGAAGTTATTCAAGCTTCAAACCCTTTTCGTGAACAAATATTACTATCAAAACTAAAATATATCATTTTCACTGGAAAGTTTGCGTCAGTTGAATTTTATATCCAAATTTCGGACATATTTTCATTTTGAAAATTTACGGAGGAAATGTGATTGAATTTCAATCATAAAAATAGATAAACATCTACTACGATTTAAAATTAATGTGCAGTTGAAAAACTGATTAGCAGCAAAAATATTTCATTCCTGAATTATTATCAGTCACCTAAATTTTCTGCATTTACTTCGAAACGAATTTTCATGGCAAATGGTAATTTTTGTGAAACTGAAATTTCTTATCATTCCCTCATAGCTCCGAATCATTTTGTCACAATAATTTGGACGGCACAGAAATTCTTTCGAAAAGGCGCCCTCCAATGGAAATAAGTGAGACATCTTTATCATAACTATTTGATTTCGTGGGATTCGAAATCACGCTCATTTAACACTAATTACAGTCTCCTCCGGAATTTACAATATTGCTCGAGTTTGTGAGCAATTTTCATTAAATCGCAAAGTTTCTGCACTAATAACTCAAATTAATGAAGTAATTCACAATTCGTTATAAGGTTTTCCGTGAAGACCAAAAATTAATCTCTCAGCTTTTCCTTGGAGCAGTACAGTTTGCTTGTAAGGACCATTTAAGCTCTTGAAAGTAATCACCAATTAACATGAATATACAGGATACAGCGCAATGACCGTCCGTATTTTGGAAAATAATTTTATTCACATCCTGAAAATTGGCAAATATAGATTTTTCAATATGCTTCACCGAATGAAAATAATGGCGTTGTTTTGACCCACGATTGTTTTATCGTGAGTATGAATGCTCAATGCACACAAGAATTACAATTACTCTTGTGAAAAGCTAGGATGAGAAAAATAACTAGTTAGATGTACTGAAGACAAGATTTAATTGTAACTGTACTGTTACAAGGATTGAAACGTAATGAATTGAATTTTACATAAAATGCAATGTTTCACATCGGTAGGTATTATAGAGAAGGGGGGAGGGATAAACGATAGTTTGGATTAACATAGGTAGGCGAGATCATAATAGCGGGTAATTCCCAAGATAAGGGATAAAAGGAATAATTAAATAATTACAAATGTACGGGTTGCTTGAGAAGAGATATTAGAGAATATTGAATTTTATGAGCATAAGTGGATTAGAAAGGCCCGTAAATTTGAGACCAACTGGAAAACCCCGATTATAAATAATGAAAAATTTAATAACTTAAACAAGATTAGTTAACAATACATAAAATAAAAATAATGCCATATAATAATCTGTTTTGTCGTACAAATTGTAGAGCTGGCAACTCTAGGCTAAATACTAAAAAATTAAGATTCACTTGAAAAACATAATAACCTCGACAGTAAGATCTTGAGACCTAACAGGCGTCTTCCCGATTTTACAGAAAGTTGATAATAATTTCTTCAATTCGAATGTAACACTCTGTATATTTTAACATTTTTCCAATATTGGGCATATTTGAATTGTGAGTTCATGTAAACCAAAAATGAACGTTTATCGAGATATTCACTTTTTTACTGAAAAAATCTAGGCCGGTGATAATTGTTGGACAGGTACTGCGAAATATTTATGGAAAATATGTAATTGAAATATGCATTAGAAAATTTCAATGTGAATTCAATATAAATTGGTGGATGTAGCCGTTACTACGTGGTAGAAAATCATAATGAATAAAATAAAATTGAAACTTTTAATTCTCTTTTCTTCATTATGTCTTTAATATACTAGTTAAATCACGAATCTTAGTTAGTTATTGCAATATGTTACAGAAGAACTCGAAGTAAAAATATTAAAAATGAATGTTTCAATATAAATTCCATCAGAAAACTAATTATTCAAAAATTTTTTGATGTTTTTGTTGACAACAAATCAAAAAAACATTCGTGCGCTACTCGATATCAGCGAGAAAGTGTTTTAGTGCATTATTATATAAAAATGTATGTCTGTTGGTTGGTTGGTTGGTTGGTAAGTGATAAACTTCTAGATCGCTCAACCGATCGTAATTAAACTTGACATGTATAAGTAAGGTTTTTAGGCTATCAATTTTTCTGTAACTCACCACTTAATGACGCTGTAGAACAATTTTTTGAAAGCACTGTTTTATAACGCCGCGCACGCCTGAGTTCTTTGATTCTATTTCTGTCAAAACATTGGAACAGCAGCGATACAGCAACATAGTACTAGTATAATATAAAAATATAATTAACTTACTGATGACTTGATAGTGGTCGTAGTGTCATTTTGCTTCCTTCACAGGAGGCTACTCACTTTCACTTTCTAAATCATTACTGTCAGACATGTTTCATTTTTATTAATAAAAAAAAATATTCATTTAGTTGAACACAGGTTATGTATACTGAAGTAAACACAACTGTATGCACTATGTATCCGAGCTTAATGTGGCAAGAAATATAGGGTAACGCCGAACCAGTGAGAAGAGAATCGCACAGTCGTTTGCGCATGGCGCCCCGTTGCCACGGTATGTGTCATGTTAGCAATCAGTTTTTCTTGCAGCTATAGGTATTCTACTTCAAAAACTGGATATAATAACGGTAACTTCATGTTTACTCAAACATATCTGTTACACAACAATGAGTATGAACTCCTAACAAATCCTCAGTTTCATGATCGCAATAAAAAAGAAATTGAACTGACACCACCCGGGTTGAAACCAAATGCTGTCTCCGAAATGAACTCGAATAACTTCACTGGTATGATGGTCATATATACATCATTTATAAATCATTTCTATGATTTCTACAAATGTAATTTTTTGAGATTATTTTGATCTACCTGCATGAGAATATCGAGAACCTTTATATAACGAATATTTGTAAATGCATTGTTAACCAGTTCTTTAATGGAAATAGAGCTGTGATATTATTGACTTACTTGTATACTGCAGATCTTCCGACCACACAAATACTTATACTTTTTTGCTTAACGTGGTTCCATCTATTTCGTTATTCAACAGCAAGCAAGCATGAAAAATGAGAAATGTAACTTTATATGTTCTTAACGATATCATGCTTTCCTCTGAAATTTTGAGGTTTATTTTGTCTTCCAGCTCCATTCCCCGGCGGAATATTTAGAGCAAACTAGTGATATGGGCGCCTTGATCAGGAGCTCGGAAGCATATTGCTGTAGTTGCCGCCTATTATATTAAAAGGTGCATATGTTTGATCATGCCTTCCGAAAATGATTTATGCAAAGGACGTGTAGAGGATTATATATCAGCGTCTACAGTAAACAAGTGTCAAGAGTTGAGCAGCGATATCAATTTAGCGAGGAAGCAAGTGCGGAATTATTTATTGATATTACGGGTATGTAGGGAAATTAATATCTTATACCTACTTAGTTTGACGTCATGATGAAGATTTCAGAAATTTGCGTATATATACCAACGTTAAGATGTCCTCATTGTGAAATAATCCGTTTATTTGAGCATACTTGCGATGCACTGTTTGGAACCTTTGGTGTAGTAATGAATACTACTGGAGTTTTATTCTAACACCAAACCGTTATTTTTAACACCTTGTTATATGTTCAACCACCAAGTGATCATCTTCAAGAAGAAGATTAAATTAAGTGTACATACAATATTGGATGATAGACCGATACCTAATAATATACAATATAATTTGTTAAAATAATATTTTAAGTCATCAGACTTAACATTGTGAAATGAATTTCAAGACATTCAGGACGCAGTTTCCTAGCAGTGGTGATTTTGTTATAAATAAGGCCAATATTGTATATCAATCTTCTTTTTGAAGATGATCAGTTGGTATCGAGGTGATAAATATAAGGGTATAAGGGTTTAGTGTTGGGATAAAACTCCAGTAATATTCAAGCATGCCAATTTATTAGCAATGTGATCAGTACACAAAATAGAATTCCTAAAAATACAAATACCAATATGTCTCACATATCGTTGGCAACTAGGTAATTGGCAGATGATGAATTTCATAAATAGATTTCTTCAATCCGTAATCTTTAGAGTAATACGTTTATTGTCTTCTAAAATATTATATGAGAACGGTTTCAGTGGAGTGTTGAATATAATTTTTGTTTTCTGCAAACGCTTCTTCATCCACCAGTGCTCAAATTGAATAAATACCCTACGTTAAACCAAGTCAGATGGCGTTACAGGCAAGCAACCGAAACTTTCGATGACAAAAAATGCACCATGAACCAGACAAACAACAAAACGGAAATATCACTGAAAATCAAGGCGTGGATAATTTTATTACATTCGACAGGACACAACAAATTGAACCTTATAGAACCACTATAGTACCAGTATAATCCAACATGTTTATATTTTTGTGAACACTGGTTGGTGATAAGTGAACAAGTTGACAGTATTCATATAAACAATTATACCGTTGTAAGTAGCTCTCATGGAAAAATCACATACATGAAGGCTCTATTATACTTGTTAGAGATGATTTGATCTCGTAATCAAAATAGAAAGGCTTTTTAAATAATTACCTCATTGAAAATATTCTCGAATGATTTGCAGTATCAATTATTAAGACATGTGCGTTATAAATATAGCTTGTTCAATTGATGACTTATTAATTTTGTAGGAATTCATGTTGAATATAGAATAAAGAAAATACTTATGTCTAGTTTCTACTGTGTTTATTTAGGTATCTGAGCTACTAATGAAGGCATTCAACTCTTTCACTTTCCTGTGGAGATTTAAACATTGATATGGAAGGAGGAAAAATTAAATCAAAATACTGATAGATATTATCAAATCTTTTGGAATATCATTTATGATTAGTAATTACACTATAAATAACAAAACTAGTTTTTCATGTACTTGTGATACACTGCTTAAAACCTTTGGTGTGGTATTGAATATTACTCTAGTTTTATCCCAACACCAAACCGTTATTTCATCACCTCGACATTTGTTTCGATGACCAAGTGATCATCTACAAGAGGAAGACTGAAGTAGAAATACGTACAATATTATACTTATTTATAACATAGACACCTCTTCTAGGTTGTGGAATTGGCCGCGATGGTAGTGCGCCCGACTCACGATCGGAAGATCGTGGGTTCGATTCCCACCTCGACCAGATATTTTTCTCGAGAGAATTTATCTGGTTGAAGCTGGAATGATTCTGCAACCGTATTAGGAATCACACGTTAAAAGGTAAGACCTCGTTAGTCCTTAGCTCACATAAGTTTCTCAACTTTTGAGAGTTGTCGTTCGTATGGGGACGACAGCTGATTAACGGAAAAAACAGACAGAAACAGACAGACAGGTACCTGCCTCTCAAGTGTCTTACATCAGTTTCACAATATTGCCTTATCTACTGGTTTTAAATTTATTTTACAAACATGCTGGACTGAATTTTCTAGTGCGTCGTCTTTTGACTTTTCCTCCCACACATGAGAGGTTCACAAAATAAAATAGACAATATAGGTCATAGCAGTCAGTAACGGTTTCTTGAGGGGTATTGTTAATGATATAATGAGGAAGAAAAAGTTTATGTTGAGAATGACAAAATCTCGACTTTTAAAAACCACCAATACAAGAAGCACTTTGGAAAGATTTTTAAGGAACCAGGTATGAAGGTGGTTTTCAAAGCAAGTCATATACTACAGAACCTTTCAGTAAATTCAATAAAAAGGTGATAATTCTGAAGTCTGGAATTTACGAAATTGAAAGTAAGTACTATGATGCAAAATATGATGGACTGACAAAAATACCTATTAAAATAAGATATAAGGAGGCTTAGCACAGCTAAAATATGGAAAACCAGAAAAATCTGCATTCGTCTATCACATTTTGTAACAAAATCATTCCATAGACTTTATTTCATTAAGATCAGTCAAACAAGTTAAGAACAACAGCCATCTAGATGTCTATGAGGGTGTAGAAATAAGTAAACAAACATAATAATAATATGAATAACGATGGAATAATATACTATATAGCTTGTTGAAATGATTATCAGATTTGCCTGGCTACGGACGAACGGTAGCTGGTCGGTTCAACGTGGGTGCTTTGTTCACTCACTCAAATCGACCGCCGTAATGGTCGCTGGTTTAAGCACCATGCTGAACCATCGATTTTCACCTGCTATTATTTAACCCGTGTTAGGAATCACACGTTAAAAGATAAGACCTCGTTAGTCCTTAGCTTGCACAATTGTCGACTTCTGAGGGTTGTCGTTCGTAAGGGTGCGACAGCTGGTTAACGGAAAAGCAGATTTTGAACAGAATACATGATTAATTTGAAGACTGATGGATTTTTATGGTGCTTTGATTTGGCCTATAAATCAAAATTTTTTAGGTGAAATAGTTTTATCGGACAATTTGAATGACCTCGATGACTTAAAACAGTTGTGGTTGAGAAAAATAACTAATGATAATGAAATCAAAACACGCTGTAAAAAATAAAAAAGCAAGTGTATGTCCTGGTGTAAGTTTTGTTTGTCAACCAAAATTCATGTAACACTAACTTATATTATGTATTAACGACAGTTGAAAGGATCAATACGAATTTTATTTTTTTATTTTATTATTTTTATAACATTAACATTGTACTACCTTCTGCTGGAAGTGTCATATTCAGCCATCAATATTGCACTGAATGATATCACTGAACTACAGTCAATTCGTTCCATGATATGAAAAATCTGAGATAGAACTAAATAGTGGATCGATGTTTTTCACAGAAACTATTTTCATTGATGGCAGTGACCTTTCGAAAATGAAATATTTGCCATCTTCACTTCTATGAGTGGTTGTTTGAAATCAATTCTAGTAAAATGAAATATGAAATGAACTCAAATATTGTCTGTGAACGGGAATATGAACTGTAACCGCGTCCTTGATTCGAAACTTCGTATTTCTGTTCAACCTATAGAAACATGAAGCAACTTTCCAGATTCCTCATATCTGACAACTATTACAAATTCAGTAGATGTAACACAGTGTTTAAGTTTCAATTAAGTACGTAACTTCCAATATTCCGCCATACTAGTTTAACGCATTTCAGCATTAGCTCGGGGATAGCTTGTCACCAAGACTAATAACATTTTTCCATATCTGAAGAAAATTTATTTCCATCATGACTATGTTTTGTAAGAGGTACACCGATCATGAAATTAGCACATGTATGTTTCTGAAAATAATCAACATAACGTGGGATATATCCACTAGACTTGCAAATATTCACTATCAAACAAAGTACGAGTAGATGATAAACCACAAAAAAATAACAATTCCATCACCTACATTGACAGGATGTGATATATGCCATACTATATTTCAAATCAACCTTTAAAAAATATTTTATCAGAAAGTCACTACCGACAGTTAGGCTGGAGGATTTGTTATCATTATACAATACTATATTCTTTGGATTCCTTACTGTCATCAGTAGATGCATACAGCCGAATTCCGGCCTCCCCCCACCACTATGACGTATTAATTGCTTTTTTAATTGTTGTTTAGTAACATCAAGGCGA